>LZPO01017406.1:80704-94495 GCA_001675575.1 Neotoma lepida
AGTTTTTATATATCAGCTACTAGTTGAATGCATGTTGTATGGGAAGTGGCTGCTGGAAAGGCCTCAGGCTTCTGGGGGCCTACAGTTTGCAGGGAGTGAGACCAGTGTCTTTGGGACATAGGTGGGACAGGCAGGTGGCATTTGTTGGTGCTTGTGATAGCTCTTCAGGGGAGTGAAGACCAGCTATAATTGCTTCCTGGTGAGCTTACCGATTAGTTTATTGAGCAGTCCAGGCTGCAGTGAGGGTTGTGAGGGGAAGGATACTAGCTGCCCTTGCAGCATCAAAGAAGGTCAGGCCCATCCTGATAGGTGAACAAAACTTGCCCAGTAGACAGAGGGCNCCAATTCATGGGAGTGTGGATTGAGAGGTACCTTGGTGTTCATTCACTGATGGGCTCATTCATTCGTTTGTACCAAGCCTCTGTTGTAACTCTCATGCCTTCCTTCATTTTCAGTTAAAACTGTTTTATTTATTTTAAATAATGTATTTATTTTTTATTTTTAATGACCTATATCTGCGTATGGGTATGTGCATGTGAATTCAGGTTCCTTGGAGGCCAGAGAAGGCATTAGAGCCCCTGAAGCTGGAATTACAAGGAGGTTGTGAGCTGCCTGACGTGGTGCTGAGAACCAAACGTGGATTCTCCGGGAGAGCAGCAGTGCTCTTAACTGCCGCTGTGCATTTATTTATTTAATTTTGGTTTCTTAGGGTGTGTGTCTGTATACATGTGCTTCAGTAGGCCTGTCAAGGTCAGAGGACAACTTGTGGAAGTCGGTTCTCCTTCCACCGTGTAGGTCTCAGGGACTGAACTCAGATGGTCAGTCTTGGCAGCAAGCTCCCTTACCTGTTGACCCGTCTTGCCAACCCTGGTGAGAACCATCANTGTAGGTAGAATGTAAAGCCACAGCCTGGAGGTGATCACCAGGACGGAGGGTAAGTAGGGAATAGGAGACTTGAGGACTGAGCCCCTGGACAATATTTAGATGGAAAGAAGATGAAGAGGGACCAGGAAAGAAGGCAGAGAAGGCACAGCTTGTGAGAAATGGTGAAAACCCAGAGAACAGGTGTCTCACAGTCCTAAGCCAAGAAGGGGAGAGGAGGGAGATGGGAACGTGTGACCGACATTGACTATTGGATTTGGCAATGAGTAAGCTACTGAGAACATCACAAGAGCTGTCTTGGTGGCTTATAGAGGCTCCAGCATCGGAATGAAGCTTTAAGCCAGTGGTTCTCAACCTTTCTACTGCTGTGACCCTTTAATACAGTTCCTCATGTTGTAGTGACCCCCAACCATAACATTATTTCTTTTTTTTTTATATAACATTATTTCGCTGCTACTTCATAACTGTAATTTTGCCGCTGTTAATGAATCTTTTTTCCCCCCCAAGGGCCTTGCACTTGCTAGGCAAGTGCTCTACCACTGAGCTAAACCCCCAACCCCAATGAATCTTAACGTAAATATCTGATATGCAGGATATCTGATATGCAGCCCCTGTGAAAGGATNGTTCAACCTCCGAAGGGGTCGTGACNCACAGGTTGACAACTGCTCCTTTAAAAGATCACAGTGTGAAGAATCTTGTTTACGATTTTAAAAGGAAAATTACATTTTATGTGGTGTTGGGGATCAAACGTGGTGCTTGTGCATGCTAGACAAGCCCTCTACCCAATGAGCTATGTCTCCAGCCCACTAAACCTAANGTTTTCAGTTTTCCTGTTCATTTTTAAATAGATATACAGAAACATAAAATTTTCCAGAGTTATTGGGCATTAGGTGATATTTTGATGATATGTATACATTGTATAATGTCTAAATCAGATTAAATGTATCTATAGCAAGAAACATTTTTTCTTTTCTTTCTCCTGGGTAATGGCACTGAGTATCATTTTACTTTTTTGTTGGCCATTGCTGTGTCTTTGCCTATTTTCTAAATAGTGTGTGTGAGTGTGTGTGTGTGTGTGTGTGTGTGTGTGTGTGCAAATGAATGTATGTATACATAGTTGTGTGTGTATGTGTGTGTTGTATGTGTGTATCCATAGTCATGTTTGTGTACATAGTTGTGTTGTACATGTATATGTGTGTGTGCTATATGGGTGTACATAGTTGTGTGTGCATGTGTGTATGTATAATATATATACATATATGTGTATTTATATAAATATATAATATTTATATATTATATATATCCTTGTTTTTGACATAAAAGCTGTAATTCCACTCCTACACTTTTTATGCCTTCTCAGGCAGGTAAACAGACTGGAACATCTCACTCCTTGGAAAACAGGAGTGGAACAAAGGACAAGGATCTCTTTCCTTGGTCAGTAGTTTTGAAAATAGATGGTTTAGGAGGAGAGAAAGAAAGATTCTGACACAAAGTGTTCTCTGAATTTATGTGGGGCTGAGATGAGTCACACAGAGAAGAGCCTCTGTCTCCCGTGGTCTCCTGTGGTGGGTTGGGAAAAAAATTAGATGTAGTCTGTTAGTGTCATGTGTGCAGACACCTCTCCAATTGCAGGTTACTGGAAGGAAAAATGGCCAACGACACACCAGGTTTCTACATGGACAAACTTAATAAATACCGTCAGAAGCATGGAGTAACGATTACGTATAAAGAACTTTGTATTACAGGACCTCCACATGACAGGAGGTAAGTTGCCATCAGAAAAGTATGGCTAGGGCCAGGGAGATGACTCAGTGAATAAGATTTCTTGCTGTGTATGAAGATCTGAGTTCAAATCCCTAACATCCACATAAAAAGCTGAGTGTGCCTGAGTACATGCCTGTAACTCCAGCACTGTGTAGGGCAGAGACAGGAGGGTCCCTGGGGCTTTCTGGCTACCAGCCTCGCTCTAAGGTCAGTGAGAGACCCTGTCTCAAGGGAACAAGGCAAAGAGTGATAGAGCAGGCTGCCTGGAGTCCTTTTGATCTCTGGGTGCACATAGACAATTCACTCACCCAACATGTGCATACACACACACACACACACACACACACACACACACACACTCTACAGAAAACAAAATGATGGAATGAAGGAAGGAAGGAAAGTATGACCCAGATAATGGAGGTGTAGCTTCCTGTTAGAGCATGTGCTGAGTTCAATTCCAAGCATTTAAAATAAAAATAAAAAAATTNAAAAAACCAAACAAACAATAGAATATCTCTCCCTATAAACGTATAGCATGGGGGAGACAACTACAGTGCAATTCGGAGGTCAGTACTTCAGCTCCTTAGGGAAGCTACCAGAGTCCTGGGAGAGTCCTCCTGGCAGAGCCTGCTAACCACAGAGGACTCAAGGAAGAAATGGAGGCTGAAGCAATGACTTAGTGCATAAAGACATTTGCCACCAAGCCTGATGACCTGAGGTTTTCTCTGGGACCCACATAGTGGAAGGAGAGAACAGATTCCCAAAAGTTGTCCTCTGATTTCCAACAGGCATGTCCTGTCGTGAGCACACAGACAACACAAACATACACATACTCCACCCCCATGATATAATCCTAGCACTTGGACAGCTGAAGCAGGAGGATCGTTGTGAGTTTGAGGCCAGCCAGGGTTATATAGTGAGACACTGTAAATAAATAAATAAATAAATAAATAAATAAATAAATAAATAAATAACAACAAGAAGAAAATTAAAGAAAAATGGGAAAAAAAAATACAAAGTTCTCCCTGTTTCAAGAAGACATTGTTATTGGGGGAGGTGCTTAAAGTCCATACTGAGCATGGGTTTGAATCCTGACAGGTTCCTGTGGGGCAGTGGCTACCGGAGCACTTGTCCTAAGGTAAATTACAATCTGTGTAATGTGCTGTAAATACTGTCTTTTTAATCAGGTTTACATTTCAAGTTATAATAGACGGGAAAGAATTTCCAGAAGCCGAAGGTAGATCAAAGCAGGAAGCAAAAAATGCTGCCGCCCGGTTAGCTGTTGAAATGCTTGGTAACGAAAACAAGGTTAGTTAAAGGAAGCTGTAAATATGGATGTATGTATATGTATGTATATGTATGTATTATGTATGTATGTGTGTATACATGTATGTATATATATCCTGTATGTATAATTTCTCTCAGTGAGAAAATACACATGCCAGTGTAAAACTATTCATTCAAAGTTTTATTTCTTTTTTTCTTCCTAACTCCATTTTTCCTGAGTGAGAAATACACCAGGAAAATTGTTGACAAAGTTTTGTACTTCTAGATGAGTGAGTGCTAGCAACACTTACATGCTCTGAAGTTGAATATATGTGGAAAGATGTGNCTGTTCAGAGGGACATGGGCTGACAAGGGCTAGGAGAGGTCCCTTCCACCTCAGGAAGCAAACAGAACAGAGAAAGCCATGCAAGTCCTGGTAGGGAGAACTATGAACTTGGAGGAGAATTACAGAGAACCAACATACACAACATTAGTGTCCCTGAAGATGCAAACAGGGTAAATAGCACATAAAACAAACAAACAAANGAACCATAAACAGGTGTATCTGCTCCCTGGGCATGTGGGGGAGGTATATGGCTCTGTGCTTAGCACGCACGAGGCCCTGGATACAACTCTCTAATATCAAACAAACAAAGCTATCTGGAGATATTTCAGCAGAAAGTGTTATGAAATAAAGACATGACATTTGATGAAATGAACTCTATAGGTAGAGGGAAACACTGAAGAACCAAGAACAGCATCGATCCTTATGAAAGCAGTGGCCCGAGGGGAGGAGGGGGAACTTTACAAATGTCTAGGTAGATGGTAAAAAGCTCACGTTATCTGCTACAACGTCAAAAACCAGGAGGCTGGAGCAGTGGCCGCAAAATGAGACATGAACTGATTTGTGTTGAGATGGGAAAATCATCCTCTGATACTGGGAAGTTTTACCTTCCAACATACTCTCAGATAATCTTACTTGAAGATGCCATCCTTATAATCAAGGCAAAAGCAACCAAGGAAAACCACAAATTCTCTTATTAATAAGCTGAAAAATGAGTCAAAAAGATAAAACAAGGTAACCTCCTTCTCTCAAAGTGGAGGGTACACAACAATAACAATGATGGAAATTTGTGTAGAATAACACAAATAATAATAAGGGTGAATGACGGGCTGGAGAGATGGCTCAGTGGTTAAGAGCACCTACATGACAGCTCACAACTGTCTGCAACTCCAGTTCCAGAGCTTCTGACACCCTCACACAGACAGACATACCTCATGCAGGTAAAACACCAAGGAATACAAAAGAAGAATAAATAAATTAATTNAAAAAAATAAGGGTGAATGAAACCCAAACCTAGTTCTTTGGTAAGATTCATGAAGGAGAAACTTTGGACCACATCTGATCAGGTGGNAAACAATGAAGGTTCAGATAACAACAGTGCTGCTTCTGTGGACGTCTTTCCCGTTAAGCGGTGAACCATGATAGAGGTTTCCTCCCATCATTTACTCTCTGTTGAGTTTTACAAAGGTTGGGGCATGCTAGGAAGTGTTACAATACTATTTTCATGGAAAAAGAAGGGGTGTGGCTAGGGAGGGCTCAGATATCCAGAGTGTGTACTGCTCTTACAAGGGACCAGAGTTCAGTTCCCAACACATTGGGTGGCTTACAACCACCTGTAACTCCAGTTCCAAGGGATCACAACCATCTTCTAGCCTTCTTGGGCACGCTCATGCATGTGTGCACACACACACATGCACATAAATTTTAAAATGAATAAAGGTGGGCTGGAGAGGTGGCTCAGAGGTTAAGAGCACTGGCTGTTCTTCCAGAGGTCCTGAGTTCAATTCCCAGCAACCACATGGTGGCTTACAACCATCTGTAATGAGATCTGGCGCCCTCTTCTGTATACATAATAATAAATAAATATTAAAAAAATGAATAAAGGTAATAAAATAAATCCTAGAAAGTAAAATAAGAAAATGGGCCTGGTTTGCTTTGTTTTGGTAAGACAGGCTGGCCTCAAGCTCTCTGTGTAGCTCAGGCTGGCCTCAGACTTTCTATGTAGCTCAGGCTTGCCTCAGACTCTCTATTTTAGCTTAGGCTGGCTTTAGACTCTCTGTGTAGGTCAGGCTGGCCCCAGGCTTTCTGTGTAGCTTGGGCTGGCTTCAGATTCTCTATGTAGCTCAGGTTGGCCTTGATATATTTTTTTAAACATAATATCTTTATTGATTCTTTGGGAATTTCACATCACAAACCCCAATTCCACTCATTTCCCAGTCCTCCCATATCTGCCCTTCACCCTTGCAGTGTCCTCCCCAAAAGAAAATTAAAAAAAATTAAAACCAAACAAAATAAAACAAACAAAAAACCATTTTGCTCCTTGTCTTTCCTGCCTCTCCAACACCTACCTCTTCATTTGACTTAGTGGCGTTGGGAGCCACAGCGTGTCACATAGTGTACCCTTTGTTCAGTCAGCTTTACTTGCAAACGCTCATTGCAATGAGTCATTGGTCTGGTTCAAGGCCTCTGGTTTTTGGCACACCATCATCACTGGACCCTCACTGAAACTCCTCTCAGATATCCCACAGCTGCGCTGAGTCATGGAGATCCCACAGTCCCTTTACAAGCTCCAGCAGGACATAGGTGGGGTAGATGTTAGGCCTTGAGCCTCTTGCCTCTGACTCCCGAGGCCTGGGATAACCGATGTGCACCAGCAAGCCTAGCTTGATTTTTCTTAGTGAAATTATAAAAGGAAAGGGAGTGACTTAACTAATTGTGTATTTATAAATTGCTAGGGGAATATATTTTAAATGTCCTTGCCATACAAAAAAGAAAGAAAAGCNTATAAGGTGATACATGCAGCAATTATCAGAATTCAGCCATTGCTATATTCATCATGTTATATACCATAGATATATGTAATTTTAACGTGCCATTTAGGATTTTTTAATTAAAGGAGGAATTTATTTTTGCAGATTTTTCCCTAATAGATATATAGTTATACTTTTAATAAGAAAATATAATTGGGAAATTCATAACACATAAGTTGTCTCTCATGTTACTTATTTAGTAATTTCATATGATAATTCATGATTTGTATTAAGCGCATTTTTTCTTTGTAGGCAGATAGTCATATGGATGCTTCTGAAGGGTCGTTCGTTGGGAATTACATAGGCCTTGTCAATAGTATTGCCCAGAAGGAAAAGCTGTCTGTAAATTATGAACACGGTGTCTCCGATGCACAGTCGCCGCAAAGGTGAGATGTGGTTTGGGTTCTCCTACTGTTTCACTGTATCCAAATAATAGAACTGTGAGTCTTTTGTTTGTAGTTTTCCAGAAGTATTTGCCCCCTTTTTATACATTCATTATGGAAGGTTTTACATGATTTATGATTTATAAACATCAAATGCCCAATTCCTGAGACTGTGGGGTCCAGTGGAATCAAATTTGGCTGATTTTTTTCCAGTAGTCTCTTCGTTTCCTTGGTTTTGCTTTCTGAAACTTCAGTTACCTTTGGTCANCAGGACGGTGAGCATGTTATAGCAAGCAGTTGTGAGATGAAGACTACTTTTGAAAACCTAGGAGGAGAGTATATTGCACTGATTGTTCTAGTTCATTAACTATTGTTAATCTTTTACTATGTCTTGTTTATGAGTTAAACTTTATCATAGGAATGTATAAAAAGAATAATGAGTATTTCTAGGGTTTGACACCATCTATGGTTTCAGTCATCTGTTGGCTCTTAGGATGGATCTCCTGAAGATAAGAAGGGTCTGCTGATTTTTGTGGTGCATCTGAATNATTAGTCTGCTAAACACTTCAAAGAGTTCAGGATGCCCATGCATGAGGGATGCAGAGTTCTTCCCTTCCCTGAGGCCAAGGTAGCTGCAGCTGTGTGACCACTGTTCTGCCCCTGTACAGAAGGGCTCTCCCATTTTCAGTAAGGGAGGTGCTTGTCTGAGTGTCTGCTCGCATTTGAATAGACAGACAAAATGCCATGGATGAGCAGGAGTGGTCTTAGTCCTACACTGGGAAGAAAGCTGCCGTGAGGGACACAATGTGTGAAGAAGGAGTAGAGTCTGGAGGTACTGAGGGCATCNCCAGTGAGCTGTCTTCCCATAGCACTGCACTCTCGTGCCTTATCCCATGAGAGCCCCACTCTGCCAGCTGGTTTTCTTTCCTATTTGAGCAGCTCTAGAAAATTCGCTGGATCTCCTCCTTTCCTCTCTCCCTCTAAATCTTTTTACTTGAGATTGAAAAGCTTTTGTTTGTTCATTTGTTTTTAGAACTATCACTTGGTGTTCTGCTGTCAGATCTTTCAATGAAGCAAGAAAGAATTAGATNTTACCTGGGAAATGTAGACTAGGGTCTCAACTGTTTCTGGTTATTCAGATAGATTGGTGGCTGTTTTCATGGGGTTTATGTGAGGTAGGAAATATANATATAGTTAAAAAATTATTAGTCTGATCTCAAGGCCTTTATTTGTCTGTGGGGTTCTTTTTTTTCCAATTGTACAATGGATTGACAATATTTTTGATGTGGGAATGAATACTCACCTTTTTTTCTAGATTTAATTGTAAATGCAAAATTGGGCCGATGACATATGGTATTGGTTTCGGTGCTACCAAACAGGAGGCAAAGCAGTTGGCTGCTAAAGAGGCATATCAGAAGCTATCAGAGAGAAGCTCAATGGTATGTGTTGTCAATTGGATTTAATTTGTACATTTACGATTCTCTCTGAAGCTGACTTCGGGTTAGATTGTTTGCATAAGGCAGGTATTTGGCAATTGCATAATGAATGATTTCTCCATCCTGTGTACCACCAATGATCCATGAACCATGGGGCTAGGACTTCTCAGGGACATGAAAGTTCTATGGGAATGCAGGATTGCTTTTAAAACTTAGCTCAAACATCTATGAAAATGGGCTAATTTTGCCATTGTTTGTGATTGTGGACTGGGTGACTATGGGAAGAATATGGGCAGTAATGTGTGCCCAGCGATGAGCCACCATTGAGAAGTGAGGTAGCTGCCTATGAGCCTGCTAAGGGCTGCCCCTTCTTTCAGAGAGTTAATGGAGCATCTTCTGGTTTTACCACATCTTCACCCAGTGGCCCCTCCAGCAGCTCATCTACAATAAGGAATTCGTGAGTTTGGGTAGCAGATGGGGTGAGTGGGCTGAGGGTGAGGCATGTTTGAGGCTGTGGATCCAACCCCCATCACCTCCCTTCCCCCAAATTTGGTTCCCAGAACTCACACCACCTGTAACTCCAGCTCCATGGGATCCAACACCCTCTTCTGGCCTCGGGGGCCACCCAAGCACACATGGTGTTTACTCACACAGATGGACATATACACATAAATAAAAGTAAACCTTCAAAAACCTAGACTGAATTCATGAAAGTTACTCTTTTCTTCTAGTGCTTCTCAATCAGTACCTGGAAGTGGTTTCTCAGAGAACGCATCAGAAAACCACGGGCACAGCCTTTCTTTCGAGTCTCCTCTTATGGTACGGTATTAATCTCGAAGCTTCGAATTTCATTTTTTCTCTTCACTTAAAAATAACCTTCATTATTCCATAAGTTTTACATTTTAATCTCACGTGTCCTTACTAAATTATGATATTAGCAGTCATTGACCCTTTCTCTTTTCTTTATCACTCACATTAACTTCCATTCTTCGCACGAAAAACTCCACACTTCTCTCCCATCCTTCCCCACCTACTTTGTAGACCAGCCTGCCTGCCTTCCTCCTTCCCTTCCTCCCTCCCTCCCTACCTCCTTTCCTCCCCTCTCTCCCTCCCNCCCTATACTGGGAATCAAACCCCAGCTTCAGGTATTCCACATAAACTGTACCACTGAACTACCTCCCAGCCCTTACTTTTGTCCTTTCTAACATTGCTATTATCTTGGTTTTTTTCCTGCCCATCCCAACTGAATAATATTTGGTGCAATTCCACTTCTACTTAGAAAAAAAATCAGAACTAAACTTAAAAATCGGGTTAATTTNTTATAAAACTCCATCTGTTTATAAAGAACTACAAATCTGTAAGAAAAAGACAATTGATTCAGTAGAATAGACACTGTCTGAAGGGATTTAAAATACCTAAGTCAGCAGCAAATGTAAAAAGATGCTTTATTCCTCTAGAGATGGGGAAAATAGAAATCAAAACAGCCATTTAATACCATTTCACAGCTGTTTGATTGGCAGTATTCAGGCTTTGCAATAGTCATTAGTAGAAGACTCAGGGAAAGTGCAAACATATATGAAGCTGGTGACCTTACAGACTAAGGAACCTGGTCATAGAGCCAGCTCCAGAACTGAGATGATTGCTCTCCTTATCTAAAATGCNGTCCCTTTTCCTTTTGTTGCAGAATGGTCTCAGAGAAAATAAAAGGAAATCAGGAGTGTGAGTATCATTGTGCANTGAACATATTTTGGACCAGGGTTCTCTTTCAGACTCCATCTATCAGCTTCTCATTGTCTGTGGTATTGGCAGCATAGTCTACTTGTCTATTTGAGGGATATTTCAGAAGCAGTGGAAAGCTTGAAACCTATAAGCCAATTTAGCACGAGAAACATGCACACATGCACACACACACACACACACACACACACACACATTCACATGGCATACTGTAGATAGAAAGTCCTATGGTGACGCAGCTAGAGATAGTAGTTTAGAGTGTTATTTTGTAAAACATTGTTGAAGATCTGGCCTTGGAAGTGTTTTTAAGGGATGTGTATATATATATTTTTTTGTCCATGGATAGGGTAAAGACAGTGTAGTAACTTGTTATATTTTAAAGACCAACTTTTATATAAATCACAGGGAACTTGTTTCTTTCACTGAAGAGTAAAGACACACAGTCAGAAATGAAGGTGAGGTGGCAGGGGAAGACATAACGAGCCACCAATATTTTCTGAGCAGTAAATTGAACAAAATACAACTCCTGAGGTGGATGGGCGGAGAAAAAGGAACTTGTCACCTGATCAGACCCACAGTGCTGGTGCCTGTGGCAGTGAGGAGGGAAGAGGAGGATTTGTGAGAAAGATTGTGAAGGCGGGACAGACATGGCTGAGGGAAGAGAGTAGCTGGGTGAGGGGAAGGGGACAAGGAGGAGGACAACAGAGGTTACATCAGTCACGACTCCTGGCACTAATGGCGTTCACTGGCTTGAAGACCCGAGAGTGAAGAGAGAGTGCGGCAGTATTGCTGTGTCTGGTTTGAGGTGATGTCTGAACAGCCCACTGTGGTTGGCTCCTGGCCAGTGAGGAATGAGGGCCAGAGGGAGCAACCCAGGGGACCTCACTCCTAAGGACGTTCTGATTCTGGAGAAGAAGGAGATAGGAGGACAGTGATGAATGTGTTCGGGTGAAAATGGGAAGCAGGAAAGGCATGAAAAAGATCGTCAGAAGAGAACCAACAGGAGGGGTTTTTCTGAAGTTGAACACCCGTTTCTTGTCATTCTGATAGCTGATGCAAAATATATAATGTCCAGTGCGTGGCATAAAGCCTGCTCTAAAGTTTACAGGTTACGGTTTTGTCTGAGTTTCGCGGTTTTTGTCTCAATTTTAGAGAACCAGAACATAATGATGTGCTAAGCAATAAATACACCATGGACTGCAGGTAAGGGGAGTTTGTCTAACGGTAAGCATGCTCATGAAACAAAGTTTGGTGATCAATAGCTGTGGCGTAGTCAGGCCCACCGAGGGTCAGTGTCTCTTGGATCCAAGTGGAACACAGCAAATGCAGATCTCTGCGTTGTTATCAGCTTTTCTGATATCCTCGGACGCGGTCAAAACTGAAAGCAAATAATCCTTTATATCCGTGATTTAGAAGGAAAAGAATAGAGAGAGGAAAGGAAAGGAGGGAAGAAAGGGGTAGAGGAAGGAGAGGAACTCCTGTGGGAATCGAAACCGATCCACTNTGGACCTGTGTTCCAGCGCCACACAAGATTTCTCTAGGCAAAAAAGGAAAGGGGTTCATCTTCTGTAGATGATGTTTTGGTTAAAATTAAAGATGAAGGAAGCCTGTTTGAATCAGCGGGGCATTGAATGCAAGTTTTCAAAAGAACCAATGAAGCTTGTAAGCACCTAACATGTACCTGACACTGTTCTGGGCATTAGGTTTACGGTAAGAACAAAAAGTGTCGAGATGATGACTGGCATTCAGGAAAGGGGTCTGGGGAGATGGCTCAGCTGTGGAAACATGAGGGCCTAAGTTTGAATACCAAGTGCCCCTCTAAAAAGACAGGTGTGACAATGCATACATTTATAACTTCCACACTGGCAGGGGTGGAGGAAGTGGTAGAGACACGTAGATCCATGGCACTCATTGGCCAGCCAGAATAACCAATCAGTGAGCTCCAAGTCCAATGAACGATCCTGTTTCAAGAAATAAAGTGTAAACCCGGTGTGGTGGTGCATGCCTTTAATGTCAGCACTTGGGAGGCAGAGGCAGGCGAATCTCTGAGTTTGAGGCCAGCCTGGTCTACAGAGTGAATTCCAGGACAGCCAGGGCTATACAGAGAAGCCCTGTCTCAAAAAACAAAACAAAACAAACAAACAAACAAAAAAACAAAGGTGGAGAGCCACTGAGAAAGATCTCTGTCATCAGTCTCTGGCCTACACAGCCACACCCACATATATACATACACGTGTTTCTGTAATTACATGATCTGTATTCACAGATTTATATGACACACATACATCTATAACTACAAAATAAGGCCAGAGTTAAAGCAGAGCAGTAGTGTGATTAAAAAATGGAAACAAAGCCTTCTGTGTGATGGGATGAAGTTGAAAGAGAAGTGGGGGACGTGCTGCCTGTCACCTTATGGGCCATGTAAGCGTTTCCTGGTTTTTGCTGAATGCAAAGGCAAGGCTGTAGGAGGTNTGGGTGAGAGGGAGACACAATCAGACCAAGTTTTCNTAGCTAAAGTAGGGCAGGAGAAGTGGGGTATCAGCCAGCAGGCCGCCACTACAGGATGGTGATGATGATGATGATGATGATGATGATGATGATGATGATGGCTGACCCTGGGTGAAGATGCTGGAGATGGAGAAAAGTGGGCAGGTGGTGGTGATTTGGGTTAGAAGAATTCGCAGAGCTTGATGATGGGATGTGGGGCAGAAGGAGGGAAAAAGGTTGTTCTAGCCCAAGAGGCTTAGGGCTTCTGCTTCCTTTGTGGTACCTAGGGCACACAACTGAATGATTCTTTCTAATTTTCATACTTGGGAGGGGAATTTCTCGGTCTCTTTTTACCCACTGGAAAAGGATACTTCCTCGTGTCTTATGTACAGCCAGAGGGGGTGATCTGTTATATTGAATTCTCTATCAAAAGAGGGAGGGAAGGAGAAGGAAAAAGAGGAANACTTTTTTGANTCTAGAGTTCTACAAGATGTTATTAAAAACAAGAAAGAAAGAATCATTTTCATTTTACTTAACCTCAGAATAACAGCAATATCAATCTTAACTAGGTTTAANGATGATTTTGAAGANATAGAAGAAATTGNCTCAGGTGGATTTGGCCAAGTTTTCAAAGCAAAACACAGAATTGATGGAAAGACTTATGCCATTAAGCGTGTTAAATATAACACAGAGTAAGTAAATGTCTGGCTTTTTGAACACAATGTGTTGGACCTTCACCATTCTTTATATATCTGTCCTTCATNGCTCACTTGTTNCTTTCTGCTCCTCCTTAACTTTTCNTTATGCCTACAAGAGTTTGGCTTATTCTGAAATGACCTTACCTTAAAGTGGGTATTTATTTCAATTTAAAAATATAAAGGCATCCAGGCAGTACTGGACCCTGAAGCTGTTGACTTATTTGGTTTAAGGTGGTTTTCTCAATTTTTTTCCATTTTGAGGT
>LZPO01017406.1:124376-136083 GCA_001675575.1 Neotoma lepida
GTGCACCACCACCACCAGGCTCATCCTTAACTCTGTGGCTGGGCCTCACTATGTAGCTCAGGCTAGCCCCCACATCGCCGTCCTCCTACATCTGCCTCCTAAGTCCTGAGATTACAGGTGTGTAATTACAAATGACTACTCCTGGCTCCTCCATACTTTTTATGATTTAAATTTTATATTCTATTACTTCCATTTCACCAAAACTTACTTTAAAATTTTTTTCTTACAAAAACTTTAAAAAGATTTAGAAGTTTAACATTTTACTATTTCATTACAGCCAACTATAAGGGCAGCATCACAAAACATATTAAGCAAGCCAATCTAAGTTATTGTTACTTAATATATTTTAAAAAATGATTATATACCTGTCTTGACATTGAGAGGAATTGGTTCAACAATACCATCTCCTAAAAAAAGAAAAAAAGAAACATAAATTAGAAATATTTTATTTACCACACAGTTCAGGTTAGTCAGCACAGTATATAACATTACAATGTTCTCTGTATATCCTTCCCAGTTTCAATGACATTTCAAATTCAATTCTGTAAACTAATACTCTTTTTCAGCTATTACCTGTCCTAACTTTATATATCACCTACCTACCTACCTATCCACCTATCTATCTATCTATCTATCTATCTATCTATCTATCTATCTATGTATCTATTGTCTATCTATTTTTGAGACCAAGTCCCATTATGAAGCTCTAGCTGTCCTGGAATTCATTATGTAGACTAGACTGGCCCTGAACTTACAGAGATCCATTTGCCTCTGCCTCCCCAGTGCACTAATGCCCTTTTAGGAAACATTATGGATACAACATTCTTAGCAGGCAGAAATCTCAAGAGAAAACAGTCTTCCTATATGAAAACATCAAAGTGATTAAAATAGAAAAAAAGCAAACTGAAGTCACAATTTACAGTCACTANTCTTAATAAGCAGTTTCATTTCCTAAGGGGGAAACACAGATTTCCTAAAGGGGAGCACAGCTTCTCCAACTGAAAGGTCAGTTGGACAGCTGCCTCAGGCACAGAGCAAGCCGGGAAGAGCCCNGTCATGGTCCCCTAAGTTGCTTCATTGCTGTCTGGCCACTGCACTTCTCTGCCCATCATCTACTACCATTCTTCACTGCTTCCACTGTCGGCCACTNGCTAGTGTCTTTAAGGCGGTGGTGGGATGCTAAGCAGCTCGTGTCGGCATGTGTGGCATTTAAAATGGATGNGAGAAGACAACTCTGTAAGGATTGGTCGCCCCAAAGATACTAAGAAACTTAAGACATTTTACTTTTTGGTAGATAAAAAGTACTGTCAACTTAGGTCTCCATCAGCACAGAGAACATGAGCCAGTTCCGCATGTGACTCACCACTCTTGCCCAGAGCCTGCCCACTCTTGTACCCCATCTTTTGGAGCAAAGCAAACCCTTTGTTTTCACAGCCTAGGGCATTCTTCAACCCGATGTCACGTCTTTCTCGNTCTTCTTCTTTTACACTCTTCTGCCTGTTTTTCAGATTAGCTTCCTGTTGCTTCTCTTCTTTTCGACGGGCCTCTCGGATCTGCCTCAGCATTGGCACGCCGGGTCTGATGTCTTCCCTGAAAAANAAAGGCAACAGTATAGACGAGTGCAGGAAGTTTTCTCCCTGTCTGTCAGGTACTCCCTCGACACTGACAGAAGACAGAAGGGGACACCCAAAGAGGGTTAAGAGCAGAAGTAAAATNGTTAGCACCAAAAGAGATGGACAGCTCCTGTTATCTTTGTATGGACACGCAGTATGCTATTTGTGAAACAGTTAAGAGTGATTTTTTGGGGGGGTGGAGTGGTTCAAAACAGGGTTTCTCTGTGTAGTCCTGGAACTCTCTGTAGACCAGACGGGCCTCAAACTCAGCAATCTGCCTGCCTCTTCTTTAAAAATTGAAATATATATTAAAAAATGTCCTGGGTTGAGGGGAGGTAGCTCAAGTAGTGTCAGAGTACTTATCTAGTATGCATGAAGCCTAAGTATGACCCCCAACACTGCAACAACTATTCATGGCTTTCGCACACACCTGTAATCTCAGCTCTTAGGAAACAGAGGCAGGGGAATCAGCTACACAATGAGTTGGAGAGCAGCCTGAGCTCCATGAGACAGACTCTGTCTCAAAACAAGCAAGCCCACGGGACTACCACAACCACCCAACCAACATCCTCATTTTATAGTCTACGTATGTCTTTTGCATATCATCATACTAGGTGGACACATTTACTTACTGAACATTAATGAAGGCATCTGACATGTAATCCTCTTCTTCGTCCATGTTCAACGTCATATGACAACACTGCCTGCAAATCAGACAGGACAAAGGAATAGTGTTATCATTATCATTTTAGCTTACCAAAATAGAAATCAACCATGGAGAGTGGCAACNCTACAGGATGCTCCCCTGTGCACAAAGATAGATTATTTCAGCACCNTATNTCCTAGCAACAGAGGAGTCGTTAACCCAATAAAGGCTAACTGGGAATGGTGTGGACTTTTGAAACCTCACAGCCCTGTTGTGACTCACCTCCTCCAAAAAGGTCACACCTTCTAATCCTTCCCAAACAAGTCCTCCAACCAGGGANCAAGTATTCAAAAATANGAGCCTATTGGTACCACACCAATTCAAAACATGACAGAAGTAAACACACTTGCTTTGTTTTTTGTTTCTTTCCTGAGATCAGACCAGCCTGTGTCCTGTATCTCAGGCTGACCTGGAACTCACTATGTAGTCCAAGCTGGCCTTGGAAGTTGTGATTCTCCAGTTATGTGACAAACCACTCATATAATGATGTGGTATTCTCCAAAATGGTTTGCTCTTAGTAAATCTTGCCTCTTGGCTTTTTGATAACTCTGTGTAATCTCCACTTTGAGCAGTTCNTGTAACCAACAGGATTTTGTATTAGAGTGACTTTTGGGTCACACTGCACATTTTACTCTGTAAAGGTGGTCGTATGGAGTAATTGAATGTAGTCTGTGGTCACACATGAGAACACTCAAGAAGCTCTATGGAGGCGTCCACATGGGAGGATCTGAGGCACAAACTTGTGAGCCAAATCAGTGAGCCACTTGGGAAACAGTCCAGCCTGAGGTGAATCAGACGGAACACCAGCATTCTTATATATAATAGTTAGTACTCACCTAGTTCATGAACAGCTCAATAGATACAAACAGTTAGTTCCACTTTCCAGCTGGAAAAATGAAGGCTCAATCTGGCTAAATGATTTGTTCGCAACCACACAGAATACACGTCTTGGTGATCTTGCTCCTGAAACAGAATGAGGTTTTAACTGTTGGTGCTGAGCTGGGTAACAAACCCAGGGCTTCACAAATGCAAGGAAANCGTTCTACCATTAAGCTAAATTTCTAGCCCAAACTGAATTATTTTCAAGGGAAATCTGCACAGTGAGATTACAGGTTATTTTTTTGTTTTTTTGTTTTTGTTTTTGTTTGTTTTTCGAGACAGGGTTTCTCTGTGTAGCTTTGCGCCTTTCCTGGAACTCACTTGGTAGNCCAGGCTGGCCTCGAACTCAGAGATCCGCCTGCCTCTGCCTCCCGAGCGCTGGGATTAAAGGCGTGCGCCACCACCGCCCGGCTACAGGTTATTTTTAAAGCTCTCCCTTTTAGTAATTATATCCTACCATCACAATTTTCATATCTCATCACACTTACTTACACCCAGGTATTGCAATGCCATTAACTGACAAATTTTGAGGACGTTAATTACTATTGGTGAGGAGGTTAAATTATTGNTAAGGAGTGGAANAAGGCATTAGCTCCTCGAGTGTGAAAGCTCTCTTGCTATGAGGACAATACACACTAGCATTATCCACGCCCTTCAAATATTAGCATAAACTCCACAAAGCGATAGACAACCCAGGCAAAGATGCTGGTGGNCCTGAACCACCCTCAGGAGTCACAGCCAGCGAAGTGGTCTGACTCTGGGTCTACCTAAGGGGAGATCCTACAGCGTTTGCGGATGGGTTGGAGGTGGCGTGTCAAAGAATCAGGGGAAGGTGATGTGAACCTCTTTGCCTAAGTATCTAAATAAAAGGCAACCATTTTCTCAACAGGAAGATTATAGGTGCACGCTTATTCTTTATTGGGCAAAGGGTACGGAGAGTTTGAAGCAAGGGCTACTGAATACCGAGATGGGGCCACCTCCTTCCTACAGGTGCCTCGAGCATCGCTGGCCCTTCCCTCCCGCCTGCAGCGACCCCCCAAAACGACCACTCACGGATGGGGCGCTGCTGATGTTGTGATGGGCAGTCACAGCCAACTAGCACCGACCTCAGTCATTCTCCCGGGCGTCGGTCCGCAGACGCTAAAGATGCAGTTTGATCCGCCTCGACCCAGCTCCGCGGAGCGCGCGCCGCGCATGCGCCGTCCCCGAAGTGAAGGCCCTGCGGAGCTCCATCCCACTCGTTTCTGACAGCAGATTGGCTCGGAAACCCGGGGGTGGGCGGGGTTACGACGGCGTGAGGAGTGCGCGTGCGCGTGACCAGCGTTCTGCGCAGGCGTCTTCCTCCCGCTTCCCTCTGGCAGGAGTTTGGGAGGCGGGGCATCCGGGTCCCTTCGCTGTGGCTTCTGCCTGCGGGGCTCAGCTGCTCGGCCCCTGCCGGACTAGAAGAAGGTGAGGCGGTCCCGCGCGCTGTCAAAGCTTGCAGGTTGACACGCACCGCGATCGCTGTGCCCCGGGACGTTTTCAGAGGGCTGAGGAGGGAATTGGAGTTTTGAGGCCAGGGAGCCTCAGCCTCGTGGGGTTGACAGCTCGAGGACCCCTGCAACGCGAGGCTGACGTCCTGGGACGGCCCGCGACCCCGTCTTGTGTTTTGCCCGGGCCCCAAGCTGTCGCGGTCCTCGGAGCAGCGGGGTGCACCCCCTACCCCAAGCATTCGGGGTCTGCACGTCTGCATCCCTGGGCCGAGGGGTTGTCCCGGGTGCTCCTGCTGCAGGTCCCCGCTGGGCCCGCCCCTCGCCTGTCGGAAGCCTTGGTAGCCAGGGGCCAGTAAAGGTACCCGTACACTCAGCAGGGGACGGAGAAGGCTCGCCGAGATGCGTGAGCTTGGTGCTTCGGGAGTTCTCGTGGTAGAATGAGTTACCGGGAATAATGCCTTTTTTGCAGTATTTACATTTTCCTTGCACTCTATTCTTATCGCCAGTTTAATTTNGTGCTCCTGCTGCAGGTCCCCGCTGGGCCCGCCCCTCGCCTGTCGGAAGCCTTGGTAGCCAGGGACCAGTAAAGGTAGCTGTACACTCAGCAGGGGACGGAGAAGGCTCGCCGAGATGCCGAGCTTGGTGCTTTGGGAGTTCTCGTGGTAGAATGAGTTACCGGGAATAATGCCTTTTTTGCAGTATTTACATTTTCCTTGCACTCTATTCTTATCGCCAGTTTAATTTTGTTTCTGTCGTTGTCTTCTCAAAATTGGTTCTCTCCGGTTGTGTGTCAAAGAAGTTATATTNAACAAATGAGAAATNATGAGAAGTGAAACCATACTTTCTTTTCCTGTCTTAGTGGTTGCATTTATGAAACTTGAGATTTAGTATTAAAAAATCCTTACTTGTCGGGGCTGGAGAGATGGCTCAGTGGTTAAGAACACTTGTTGCTTTTGAAAAGGACCCGGGTTTGGTTTCCAGCACCCACATGATTACTCATAACCATCTGTAACGTTAGTTCCAGGGCATCTAACACCCTGTTCTAATTCATCTCTCTGGGCAGCAGGCTCACATGTGGTGCACATACATTCATGTAGGCTAAACAGTCCTACACATAAATACAAATTCTTTACATATATTTTTTTCTTTTAACTACTCTGTTCATTTAAGGTGTGAATTAAGAACTTCAGTAATGGAGTTAGCTCACAGCTTATTGCTAAATGAAGAAGCATTGGCTCAAATCACCGAAGCAAAGAGACCAGTGTTTATCTTTGAATGGTTAAGATTTCTTGATAAAGTCCTAGTCGCTGCCAACAAGGTAGGTATTGCCCCCCCCACTCCATGAGATTAATATAAAGAAAATTTAAAACATTGTGTGTTGCAAATGTTATGAATCATGNGTCTCAGGAATTTCTAGTTTTATCTTTCTCTTAGTCAGCAACAAAGCCCAAACCCTGTCTAAATCCTGCTTGTTGCATACTTCATATCTCCCAGTGTGACTGGGAGAAAAAGATGACTCTGTGACTGTTGTCACTCATAATCATCAGTGCCTGGAAGTGGTCTCTGTGATGTCTGTAATCCNAGTGTCTGCCTGTTCTCTCTGGGGACTTAATAAGAGATTTTTACTTTTTCCTCTACTTCCTACACAGCCTCTTTGATNCGTTTGTTTTGTGCATATTTTGTTTACTTTTTAAACATTAGACACATTCCTCAAATGAGAGCTTTGTTCAGATTTAAGAGTGAATCATAGAAGGTGTTCTGGAAAAGGTGAATTTTGTTAACGGAATGTCAGATAGGCTTGTCCTCAGCTTACTTTCTTAGTTTCTTTCTCTAAACTGTTCCCTAGAAGATACTTTTCTACTCTAGTGACTGAAGGGGAAGTGGTTAATTGTCTAGGATTGAGAGATTGGGATAGGGAGCCTGAAGGCTTCAATACTCAGTATGTAAACATTCACTTAATTCCTATTTTAGTACAGTGACCTCAGTCCACAGTTGTGTCCTTGTCCAAAGNTGTCCCGTCTTACACTTTTCAGAAAACAAGCCTCTAGTCTTCTACTATGATGGAGGAGAGGAGCGCAGAAGATTTTGTTTGTTTTTTGGCTTTGATTTTTCTTTGTGTGACAGGCTTTTATTAGTTATCCCTGGCTGGCCTGGGACTCATTATGTATCCCAGACTAGCTTCAGACATGCTGCTGTCTTCCTGCATTNGCTGCCCGAGTGCTGAAATGCTGGGCTGCACTCCTGTATACCCTCTTAGACTGTCAACCATTCATTCCTTTTATTTTTAGGTGCAGATTTATTCAAACCTCAAACATCCCCCAAGACTTAAAAAAACATGAACTATTGGAGTACTTTGTGTCTTAATTTCTTCTTAGTTTTCTCTGTTGGGAGTTCTTGGCTTCCAGATTTTCNCTTGCATTCTTTTCCTATCGTGGTGGCCCTTGTGAACTTGGCTTTGGTGCTGTTGCTCCNGCCTATTAGAATCACTGTAATTGCCAGAAAGACAATAAATGCATGGATTCCCTTGTAACTTTAACTAGGAATTTACATTTGNCTCTTAAATCTTCTGTAANTGGGCATTTGTTGTCTTCCTTCCACTGCAAAGTCTCTTTCAAGTTCTCACATAACTCAAATTACCCAAAACAATGGTCAGGACTTGTTTTTATTTGGCCCCTTCCCATCTTTCACATAGCTGACCCTCCACTTGGAATACTTAACACTCAGGTTGTTTTGTTGTGAGAGTTGTCGGTTTTAATCCTTAGTGATATCTAGTCTTAGGATTTCTACCACCGTTTCAGGTACCCACCTTCCAAAAGATATCTCATGGGCTGCTATGNAGCTCAGTTGGTAGAACACTTGCCTCTAACATGCAAAAAGCCCTGTGTTTAATTCCAAGTACCACATAAAACAATTTTATGTCGTGGCCCATAGCAATTATCCCAGCCCCTGGAAAGTAGGAGCAGGAGAATCAAAAGCTCACAGTCATCCTCAGCTGCAGAGTCAATTCAAAGCCACATGGGATATGTCATTCATTCTCACTTTCCCTTTCCCTCTCTCCATTCTCTTCCCCGCTACACACACACACACACACACACACACACACACACACACACACACACACACACACACACACACACACACACCCTCAGAGTTAACGCTAACACATCTAAACCAAAGTATTGACTTCCTTTTTCAAACCTACCCTTTCCTAAACCTTTAAAGTTATTCTTCACTTCTTTCTTTAACCTCATATCATGTTGATTAGCAAATATTGATGGAGTTACCCACAAGCATATCTAGAATCCATCTACTTCCCATCACCTGCCTCTCCAGTGTCTCTCTAATGGGTTATTGCAATAACTTTCTAATTGCCCAGCATGTTTCTGCCTTGTATATTAAGCATCCATGGTTTTAACAGTCAAAACTAGTTGGGTGAAAGATTTCAATTACAGCCCTCCTCTGCTTAAAGCACTCACTCAGAATGAACTTAATGTTCTATCATCTGGTTTCTTCTGACTCCATCTTTGACTGATTTCTCCTACTTCATCCCAGNTAACCCGACCTTGCTGTCCTCAAGTGTGCTAAGCATACTTCATCTGCAAATGTTCTGCTTCTGGATAGCTGCATAGCTCACCACGTCTCCTTAGAGAGTCACATTTTTCTAATTAACTTATATAAAATAGNAAACACTCATACCATTTATTTATATTCTGCCCCTCCCCCTAGAATGTAAATTTCATGAGAATCAGACTTGGTCTATTTTGTTTACTGTTGTACCCAGTGCCTAGAACAGTACGTGGCATGCAGTAATTGCGTCATATTTCTCAAATGAATGAATTCTCCATATTGACTAGA
This sequence comes from Neotoma lepida, assembly GCA_001675575.1. NCBI lineage: Eukaryota > Metazoa > Chordata > Mammalia > Rodentia > Cricetidae > Neotoma > Neotoma lepida. The sequence goes on from LZPO01017406.1 coordinate 132,902, forward strand.
TACTGGTTATGTGTAGATCTGGGAATTACGTTCTGTTGCTTATTTCTCTTCAGAATTTCTTTTGGTTTCCTTTACTAGCCCATAACTCTATGGACAGCTGTATCTGCTTGTTCAGGTAGATATCNGTCACCTGCACATCCAGTCTGTGATTTAACTTCCTAAGTTGGTCTGGAAACTGGCTCACACAGTAACCACTTTAGTTGAAATTAAACTTTTGGACAGTGAAGGGGAATGAAGATTTAATCTAGGAAAGAGTGGATCATTTCTTACTGAAGTTTTCATTTTCATAAAAGTTTTCATGTGTGAGTTATGCTTAATGAATACAGGTTTTAATTATTAGAGCATCATCCATGTTAAGTGTTTTTGACTAGAGAGTAACAAGGGTACAAGGAAAAAATGTTCTTTTTTTTTTAAATAACAGACAGATGTAAAAGAAAAACAGAAAAAACTTGTTGAACAATTAACTGGATTAATAAGCAGCTCACCTGGACCACCTACTCGAAAATTGTTAGCTAAAAACCTTGCAGCCCTTTATAGCATTGGGGATACTTACACAGTTTTTCAGACACTAGATAAGTGTAACGACATTATCAGAAGTAAGGATGACACCGCAGCCTACTTACCAACAAAACTGTAAGTACATTACAGGAATCCTTGCCCTTTCTTTTGTTTTTTCAAGGTGATTTAGGTACTCCATAGCATAAAGACCCCACCCAGGTGGGAGGAACCTGAGGCGTGGTACTGACAGGAAGTTCTAACTAAATCTAAGGAAGGGGCTGGGCCACCTCTTTGTCCATCACTTACTGTGAACACAGCTGGGAGAATCAGTATGATGTTAGGAGTGTTTTGATCAATTCTGATGGAAATCATGTTCTTGTCTGAGATGGAAAGGGAAGAGTTAGTGAGGAAAATGAGCCAGGAATGAGTAAGACTAGTCTGCTGGCCAAGTCCAGGCAGTTAAAGAAATGATTTTGGAATCCAGACCTGCCTGCTCATTGAACTGCTTTCACAAAAGAGGGGCAAAGTTGAGTAGCTGAGGTAGAGACCATTTTTCTTGTAGTTTTGGATGACTAGATTAAATTGATCCTAAAATGTTATAGATAAATACAAATTAATTTTTGAAAATCAGAAAAGTATAATGAATTGTATTTAAAACTTTTGTATATGTGTGTGTGTGCTGTATTACTAACCAGTGAGACCATTTTTACAGGGCAGCAGTGGCTTGTGTTGGAGCGTTTTATGAGAAGATGGGAAGGATGTTGGGTAGTGCATTTCCAGAAACAGTGAACAATCTGTTGAAATCTCTGAAGAGTGCAGAGGTAAGTTTTATAGCAAGTATTTAATGCCTTGCTCATGGCACGTTAAAGATGTTTTGTTCTGTTACTATGGTCCTCACGGTGCTTAGCCAGAAAGTGATTTCAGATTATCACGTCTCCTTTTATAAATGTCTGTTTTCTTAAATTTTGGAGGGGGGATGCCATTGATTTTTAAATGAGTGAGTTTACCTTTTTTTTTTTTAACTGAATTCAATTTCAATTGACATTTTATTTTTTGTGTCAGTTAATGTATCCGTTTCATATGTCTACTGTAATACCTGTCTCTTATACACATCTAGATGTGTATAAGAGACAGCTGTAATACATTGCTATATTCTGTGCAGTGTCATGGAACAACAGATGCCTCTAGCTCACAGTTCTGGCACCTAGAGGTCAAGGGTCACAGAGTCATACTTCCTCCACAGGCTCTTTCCTAGATTTAATTTTTGCCAGAAACTCTGGCCTTTCCCAGCTNTAGACCACCTACTCCGGTATGACCTGATCTTTGTTTTCATCTGCAATCACCTTGTTTGCAATCATATCACAAGTAAGAGGGTTTAAGACTTACATTTACTTCTGAAGGGGACAGAGTTCAACACTGATGGTGATGTCAAGTGAAATTGTTCTGTTTTGTCATAACAGTTTGGCTATAGATCCCCTTCAGATAAATGGAATGCAGAGTAAGCTCAAGACTTGGGTATAATTTTACTGTGTGTGTACTTGGGACTAAATTCAGNGCCTAGCATGCACTGGGCAGGCACTCTGTCTGTGAGCCATGTCCATAGCTTACAGCTTGCAATCTCATTTTTCTGTCCAGGAGAACTAACTTCTCAGATGATATTAACACTCATTTTTCCATTTCAGATACCTTGTAGAATTTTTTTTCTTTTTGGTTTTTTGAGACAGGGTTTCTCTGTGTAGCTTTGGAGCCTTTCCTGGAACTCACTCGGTAGCCCAGGCCGGCCTCGAACTCACAGAGATCCGCCTGCCTCTGCCTCCCGAGTGCTGGGATTAAAGGCATGCGCCACCATGCCTGGCTTTTTGTAGAATTCTAAATCCACTGCTTTTCCTTACTGTCACATTTGGAGATGAGATAATAGGCCCCGAGAGTTGTTATATCTTAGTGTGTTAAATACGGAATTGATTTGACAATGTGGTTTTAAGTTTGCTTCATGTTCNTGTGCAGTCTCAAGGGCGAAGTGAGATCTTAATGAGTCTACAGAAAGTGCTGACTGGATTGGGTGGCGCAGCAGCNTCCTCTCACCGTGACATTTACAAGAATGCTCGATCCCTCCTAACCGACAGGTCAATGGCTGTCCGATGTGCAGTGGCCAAGGTTAGTGCCCAGCCAGTCTAAGATGTCCCTTATGGTGTTTGCTCTTAAGCAGGCCATTTTTTTTTTAAAGTTCTTAAATTATGAACATTTTTGGGGTTCTTTTCATATGCTAGTTATATTTTCTAGAATTGTATATAAAGGGGAACATGTGGTATGTCCTTTTGTGTGGCTGTGTGGCTTCTTTCATAAAAGTACAGTTATTTTAAGATTTATGTATNTGCATGTTTCAGTAATTCATGCCTTTCCATTATTTAGTACTGTTTCAGTGTATGGATGTTCCACCTTTCTTGTTCCTTTATGTAGCTTTAGCTATTACCAAAAAAAGCTTTTGTGAACATCTGTGTGCAGATTTTTTTGTGGACCTATGTTTTTATTTGTCAATATGTTTTATTTGGAATGGCTAAGATTTGTGTTGAACTTTTTAAGAAACTGCTCATTTCCTCAATTATTTGTAAAGGTTTAAATTTCTGACTTTTTGCTTTTGTTAATATAAGAGCTTTCTATTCCTCCACATCTTCAGCATTATTTGC
>LZPO01017406.1:140820-159994 GCA_001675575.1 Neotoma lepida
TGTGTGTGTGAAAGATGTAATATATGTGTGTGAACGATGTAATATGTGTGTGTGTGAACGATGTAATATATATATTTGTGTGTGAATGATTCTGTCCAGATCATTTCATGCAAGACTGTCATAACAGTATACAAGAAAATTTTAATATTGCCTGGTTTCTTTAAAAAATTAACCAATGAGTGGATTAATTCAGATTCCAAGTTTCGTCACATACTTATAAGAAAAGGTAGATTCTCTTTTATCTTTTCTGTTTCTTTTGAGGTGGGGAGCCCTGGGTTTTGGACCCTGGCATTATGCATGCTAGGCAAGTAAGTACCCTACCACTGAGCTACACTGCCAGCCCCCAGCCTAAAAGATAATTTCTTGATGTATAAATAAGTAAGTCCATTTCTACTATGTGTATATAAATATCTCAAAAAATCTCAAATTTTATTTCGTAACACATAAGTTATAAAGTAGGTTTTGTCTGAGGTAATAGTGCACACCAGAGGCTGAGACAGGCGGATCCTTAGTTCAAGGCCAGCCTGGGTTCCATGCTGGACACTTTGTCTCAAAANGTAAANACAGGAAATAAAAAAAAAGTGAAACCAGAAGCAACAAAGTCANTAAAAATAATAAAGTAGACATTTAGATTGTAATGTTTTCCATATACCTTGTGACTAAAAACAGTTGATTTATGCTTGGAGTGGATTTGCCAGTGGCTAACTAATCTCTAATGGGTATGAGATGAAATGTGACTTGGAATTACAATTTCAAAATAACAACTAATGGTTACTGATCTAATAACATTTGGTGAGTTAGCAGGGTTCATGCTCCTAGTCAAAGTCCCCACAGCAGTGCCTTGTCCCTGAAACAAATGGACAATGGAAGTCACGGTTTATCTTGAGGACCTCACTGGCAGNTGTACTGCAGCTCTTGGTGCTTGTTTGGAATGTTAATTTCTCTTCCCACATGTTGTTACCTTGCTGATCCTGAATGAATTGAGCTTTCCTTTCTGCTCTCTGTGGGTGGCTTCATCTTGAGACTCTTTCCTGTAGTTTTTGGCTTGGATTTTTAGATACAGCGTCTCACTCTGTGGCCCAGGCTGTCCTTGGATTTGAGGTGGTCTGCTTGAATGCTGAGATTACAGGCATGCAATACCATGCCTGGATCTTTTCAATAATTGTTTTATTCAATAGAGGAATGGTGGCACATGCCTTTGATCCTAGTAGAGGCAGGTGAGTCTTTGTGAATTCAAGCCTGGCTCACATAGTGAGTTCCAGGCCAGCAAGGGCTCCATAATGAGACCTTGTCTCACAAACAAACAGAAAAAAACAAAAACAACAAAAAAAGTCTTGTTTCATTCAAAGCTCCTACTAGTAACTCCTGTGGCAGAAGTCTTAAAAAGATGTAAAACTTTGCTGTATTTTAATTTCAAGTATAACTTCCTTGTGTGCTGCCATCTTTGTTTCTGCAGTCACTTTCTGTGCTTCTGTTTGTTTACCCAGAGCTTTCTGAAGCTGTCTTCATGCGTTTACAGGCNTACGTTGTTTTTGTGACAACACTGGGTGGTCAGTGGCTGGAGCGCAGCTTTGCCACATTTTTGTCCCATGTGCTTGATCTGGTTTCCCATCCTCGAGCGACACAAACACATGTGGATGCTGTGTACTCAAGGCGATGCGTCTCCTTCATCCTGAGAGCCACTGTGGGCAGTTTGTTGGGTGAGAAAGCCCAGATAGCAGCTGCCAAGGAAATCTGCCAGGCTATTGGGAAACAGATGAAAGCAGTGGGTGAGTGAAAACTGATGTCATCGTGTGCGCTGCTCATGACCCCAGCCGGTTAATTTAGATCCCCCTCTCCCCTTTCCCTCCTTCTCTCCCTCCCTCCCTCCTTTCTTCTCTCCTTCCCTCCCTTCCTCTTTTCCTCCCTTCCTTCCTTTCTGTTTTTGGATAGGGTCTCACTGTGTGTCCCGGGCTGTCTTCAAACTTGCAATTTTCCTCTTTCAGTCTTGTAAGTGCTAGGATTTTTATTCTTACTGAAATTAGGGGCTGGAGAGGTGGCTCAGCAGTTAAGAGAACTGACTCCTTTTCCAGAGGTTCTGAGTTCAATTCCCAGCACCCACATGGTGGCTTACAACCACCTGTAATGAGATCTGGTGCCATCTTCTGGCCTGCAAGGACACATGCAGGCATAATATTNTATATATAATAAATAAATCTTAATAAATAAATACTAACAGCTCTGATTGATTTGTATCTTTTGGGACTTTTTTTATAGTAATTTTAAAATAAATTTTAAATTAGATTAACTCATTTCATTTTAGGAGTGAATTTTTGCCTGAAAATACATACGTGCACCATGTGCATGCTTGGTGCCTGTGGAGGTCAGAAGGGGGCCTGAGCTCCCCTGGAACTCAAGTTACAGACGGTTGTGAACCGCGGTGTGAGTGCTGGGACAAGCCCCGAACAAGAGCAGCTAGTGCTCTTGTCCTCAGAGCCATGGCCCCAGCTCCTCATAGTCATTTTTATTGAGTACTTTAAAAAAAATATTAAAGCAGCATATAATTGTATTGGAACCAAGTTTTAAAAATGAGTGGCNTGTGGGTAAGGTTTGGGTTTTGGTTTTATTGCTAGTGCCTGTGTTGCTTTTAAGTTTCCCAGAATGCACTGGTGTATTGTTTTTGTCTTTGTGAGATTATCTGTTGTCATTTTTCTGCTTGAAGCNTCTTGTCACATAAGTATATATTTTTTGCTGTTTTTCTTTCACTTCTCTAATAGGCTTAATCTGAAGACTTAGAAAGTAATAGTTACAGATAACTATTAGCCCCTTGCAGGATATATTGTGAAAGTTCAATAATCCATAATTTTAAGAAATCATCTTTTAGATAGAATTTTATTTGACCCATAAAACTATATTTATTTTGAGATTCAGTGTGACACTTTAGTGCTTATCATTCAACATGTCTTCCTCGGATCAGGATACTTGGCTTGTTCACCACACCACATGTAAACCATCTCTGCTGGAAACACTCAGCATCCTCTTATCTAGCTGTTTTGTAGTACACGATTATCTCTACNTAGCTACGTTCCCNTGCTACAGGACTTTAAAACTTACNCCTTCTACTCAGCTGTAGCCCCGAAAAGAAGCCCTTTCCAGAAGGGGTCCTTGCATAAATAGTATTAAATATCTGAGCATGAAGAGCAGTGACAAGATTTCAATGAGTGACACAAAGTGCCTGCCTCTGTAGAGTGTATAATGCACTCAGCAGACCAGAGTAAGGCAAAATATAAATTGTATAAGACAATTTAGTTTTATCACCTTTGGAAATAGATACTAATTTTTAATGAGGCAAATTATATTGCCCCAGGAGGTCTTTAAAAATAAGGATATAACTAAATATAATCAGTATATATAATCATTTAATTGTCTTATAATATTAACAAAATAAATGTGCAGTTTGGTTGTTGTTTTTGTCATTTTAATAGCATAACAACTTTTTAAGTGCATAGGGATAACTGAAAATTATTAATGAAAGGGTTTTCGAGTTCATGAGGTNTTGTTCTTAGATATACCTAAGTAGTAATCTATCCTGTATTTGCAACTGGGAAAAGATTCACATGTTGCTTCAAGTGTTTCAGTGCCAGCAGCCTTGTGTTAAGTGGTTGGTATGAACTGGCAAGCCAGCTGCAGTACCCAAAAGATGAGTTCATGCACTTTCCAATCCAGAGGTGCCCACAAAGAAAGAGGATTAATTATAGTCTGTCATTCTGTATTGTATATCTTTATTGTCAGTTCATAGTGAATGAAAAAATGAGAACATTTTACTATCATTGAAAGATTATTAATTTTACGGCTGTAGGTTAGCTATTTAACCTTAAAAANCCTAATTACTGAATTAAGTNACATGATTATATCAGGGATTTACAAGCCAGAATGTATTCTCAATTAGTAGTTTGTCAAGGCATATTTAGTTGTCTCACATGAAATACATTTTAATTTTAGTGGCTATTAAAAGGCTTGGGGAAGAGACATGAAAGCAAGTGGCAGCAGGGAAGAGCATTCCAGTAAATTCTAAGCTCACTTCCCCTTTGAATCTCCTTTCTTGTCAGTAATTAGACAGTGGTGCCTCCAGCACATTGGAGCACTTGAAACAGCAGTCACAGTAATAGTTAACAATAATAGCGACTTATGCTCACTGAATGTCCTCTGTGGCAGGGCGGGTTAGTTTCTGTGGGTGCATTGCTGTCAACACAAGCACCTTTGAGACAGCAAGGAAGTCCCTTTACAGATGAGGAACTTGACACAGCAAAGTCGAGTAGCATGCCCCGTCACAGATCTTACTGAAGTTGCTATTAGAACCCAAGTCTTTTACTCTCAAATCTGCTTTTGTTGGTGGTTTATTTGTTTGTGTTTGTTTTCTGTGGTGTTAGGGATTGAACCCNGTACCTCAAGCATGCAAGGCAAGTGCTTTATTACATCCCTATATCTGAGTCTGCTTTTGTAAAACGTTGTGGATTCCTGCTCCTCCTAAGTTGTATTCTTGGAAGCATCAAATATATGCAGTATGTATTTTAGCATTGTTGTGACTCTATTCAACAGTGTCTTAATGTCAGTTCAGGGCAAGATAGCTCAGCAGTTAAAGGTGCTTGACACTAAGCTTGATGACCTGAGTTCAGTCCCTAGAACAAATGTGGCAGGAAAGATCTAATTCCAGCAGATTGTTCTGTGACTTCCACATGTGAGCTGTGGCTNACACGTGTCCCTGCCCCTAAAAAATTTAGCGTCAACTCAATCAGTACCTAGTTACATGAGTTTGCCACTAAGCACTAACTGCACAGTTTTTAACATGTAGGAATCAAATGGTATGAAAAAGAATGTAAGTCGTATAGATGAAAAGACAATCACACCTCATTTCACCCACATCTATACCTTATTTGTGTTTTCAGAAGCTGTAGTGAATGATACAAGTAGCGAGAACAAATCTGGAGCCGCAGACATTGCAGCGAGCCAGCACGTCATGGTCTGTGCCCTCCAGGAGCTCGGAAGCCTGGTNCAGAGCCTGAATGCCACCGCCTCTCCTCTCATTCAGGAAGCATCCATAGGTGCGACATCCAGNGCTTGCTGGAATGTTTTCAGAATATAGTTGTGACCAGTATTTAACTATTGCATGACTAGCAGATCATTGGGTTTTATTTAAGTTGATCTTCACAGTGATATGAATATTGAATTAAATATTAAAAGTTTCAAGAGAATCAGCTGTGAGAAATGTTTCTAATTGACCAAAATTTGCTGAAGACTTTCATATAATTTTATAGCAGCTTTATTTATTTACTTTTTGAAGGACAATCTATGTAGCTCTAACTGGCATAGAACTCACTATGTAAAGCAGGATGTCCTCAAACTCAAAAGATCTGCTTGCCTCTGCTTCCCAAGTGCTGAGATTACAGGCACAAGCCACCACTCCCAACTCCAACTTTTGTATTTCACTAGATGTAATTATATTCTTTGCACAGTATGTTCCTTTAAAGTACTCTACTATTTATGAACCACATATGTGCTTTTTGGCAAAGCTAGGAAACTGTGAAATTACAGGGATTGATGTTTTAGTTATTGTATTATACTGAAATCGTTTTTCTTCAGTAGAGTAACATTTTGAGATTTTCTTTCTAGGACTTTTGGAGATTGTGACGTCTGTGCTTCTTCATCCAAGCATGGCTGCTCGGCTTGCCGCTGCATGGTGTCTGCGTTGTGTGGCTGTGGCATTGCCCTTCCAGGTGACACCATTTCTAGATAGGTGTGCAGAACGACTCAACAACCTCAAGACTTCCCCAGAAGCTGTTAGTGGATACAGTTTTGCAATGGCTGCTTTGTTGGGTGGAGTGCATCAGTGTCCTTTGGGCATTCCTCATGCCAAAGGAAAGGTATGACAGAAGTCTGCATGCTGGCTGGTGGGCTTTGGTTCCTGTTGGAACTCTGCTGTCTTTAGTGCTGAGCCAGGCAATCAGATGACATTGGAAATGTAGACTATAGTCAATAGACCCTAACTGNAACTGGACAGTTAATCCTCCTAGGATAATAGGTTTTATCTGTGTATAGTATCATGTTATAATTTATTTTAGAAGAAAAATAACTATATAATGATCATTTAAAACTCAAACCTTTATTTCTGTTTTTTTTTAAGAGAGGGAGAGAGAGAGAGAGTGAATGTGTGTGTGTGTGTGTGTGTGTGTGTGTGTGTGTATGTGAGTGTTGCTTGAGCTCCAGTGTTGAAGCCATCCTTCTGACTCTGCCTCTTGAGTAAATAGACTATAGTTAGGTGCCACTGTGCCTGGTGTTCTTTCAGTTTTAAAAAAGTAAAAAAATTACATTGCTGTGTCTAAAAGTGGCAGGGAATATTCTATTGCCATATTTAGTATTCAATAATAATTAAATTGTGTTTAATAAGCTATTATCATTCCCCTTCCTTTTCTTTCTAGTATATACTACTACCATAGCACATACTCCGTAGTATATATTTTATGTAGTATACTACCATACATATATATAGCATATACTCTCATACATACTATATATACATAGTATATACTACTATCATTGTTGTGATGTCTGCCCCACTGAGAACTTAGGTCTCCCCAGAAGGGACGACTGTGTCCGTCTGTTCCTCCCCCCTCTTCTCAGCCTCCCTTTCCGGGGAGACAATCAGACGTGACAGGGAGTCCAGTCAAGCAAGAACTCGTTTATTGAAAAACAGTGAGCCCCTTTTAAAGCCTAAAACCACAAGGCTAGAGAGAGAGGCGGTCACCCAGTTTAAAGGTTTAAAGGTCACCCAGATATAAACAGCTTAGGTTTGTTTCTCCCTCCTTGCTTCCTCCACAGATCCCCCACTGACCTTTGTCAACAACTTGGTTCGTTCCTCCCTGCCTCCTCCCAGGACCATCTTTACTTGTAAACAACTTGGCTCTGCAGGCCCCCACATATCATAGTACATTCTCTGTAGTATATATTCTATGTAGTATACTACTATATATATATGTAATAGTATATATGTGTATATACTATCATACATACTATATATATACATAGTATATACTATCATAGTACATACTCCATAGTATATATTCTATGTANTATACTAAAATATATATATATACACATAGCATATACTACTATCATACATACTATATATATACATAGTGTATACTACTATCATACTTGGTATTATATATATTATATATATCATAGTGTATAATACTGTCCTCTTAAGTGTGTAGATATTGTTTGCAGCTTAACTTGGGCAGGTACGAGCTTCAGTTTTAAGCTCCCCTTTTCTCTGGCACATTAGACTGCCATCCAGCTGTTGCTTGAGGATTGGGACTTTGTCACCTTTGCAGTTTCATTGTTTCCTCATTGGTTTTTCCTCCTTGGACTGTTCNATCTCCCTTGTTCCTCACACCNTTGCACGTTTGGTGGTCCTGAGGGGCTACCTGATACTCAGAATAAAATACAGTCTTCTGTCTGATTGACAGAACATTGGAGCTCATAATCTGTGGTCTGCCTCTTCATTCTGAATTCCCTCTGTTCTGCTCAGATAAATTTGAGAATTGATTGGGGGTTAATTTTTGTTTGGATTCAGTCATCCAACTACTTTTCCTTGTATTTATTATTTGCATATTCACCAGAAAAAAAATTNCTTTTTCATTCTATCAAACTTCAGCCTATTGTTTACAGGCCCAGGATCAAACTCCTTTCTGAATTCTCACCAAACCCACCTGGTCTATGTTAGCTTTTCCTTTGTTGACCATTACTACACAATACTATTTTATCNTTTAATCATATGTTACATTCTCCTTCATTCTCCCTGAATCTTCTCTATCTAGTCTCTGTGCTCTGTAAGATTAGCTTAAAGGGGACATCACAGCAGTTCAACAAGTTCTTGAGTATAGGATAATAGTACGAATAAATAATGGAATTTTTTAAGTCATTACCTAAGCTAGCACCAGTTTTAATCCTGTATTAACACACTTAATCCTGGCAAAAGTGAGGTTGACACTCCTGTTTTATCAAGGTGGGAGCTAAGGCAAAGAGGTTAAGCTGACCATGTTAGAAAGCCAGTCTGCAGTGGGTGAGGATGGAACCGGGCAGCTTGGCTCCAGAGATTGCTCTGCCTACCACACTTTGGGTCCCCAGGGGCCATCAGTGCCAGAACANAGTAGCTTTGGAAATACGCTATCAAGAGCAGGAACAGCCCGTTTTTAGTACCATATANAAGCTATCTGTTTCCTGATTGCTTATTCATCAACTTCTCTTACAGATGGTAGTCAGTATTGCTGAAGACCTGTTACGGACTGCTGCCCAAAACAGCAGGCTGTCTCTACAGCGCACCCAAGCTGGCTGGCTTCTGCTTGGAGCACTCATGACTTTAGGTATAAGCATTTTGGCTAACTCTGTAGCTGTCAGTGGCCCTAAAGCAGCTTTAATTTAAAAGTGTTTAACTCCACATTCTAGTCTTTGAATGAGGTTAAAAATAATAAAGGTGTGTTATCTATTACTTGGGAGTAAATATCTCTTTTTAGTAATTACTTCTTTAGTTCAAACTTTTCTCAAGTTTTACCTTTTCCAAAAGAATAGCCATCGTCTATAATGAGCTTAGAGTTATCAAAGGAGTGAGACTGGGGAGGAGATTGGCCTTCCCAAGCGGAGTCATGGTTTTAATAGTGGTGAAGTCCTGCTTCTGCGGTCCTAGTGGTGCTTCACTTTCCTGAGTGCTGTGATAAATCTTAGGTACAAAGTTTAGCCTTGTGCATAGGACAGAGGTACATGTTGCAGTGATGGCTAGAACCACTTCGTAGTTCACCTGCTCCCACAGAGTGTGTGTGTGCATGTGCATACTGAGAAGTTGTTCACTGTTTTAAAGTCTGTCCATTGGGCGTGATGTTGACCTATTTTCTAAAGAAAATAAAGTGGTAACTCTTTTCTAGAAGTTTATGTTAAGTATGTTATAGATACATTTAAATGAATTTCTTAGGAATGTAAGTGTTGTGTTTCTCCATCTAGCTAACCTCACACTGCCCATGTAGGAGCTGTACTTGTATGTGTGAGAGTAGGTATATGTGTTCATAGTCACATGTGTTTATGGAAAATTTCTCACCAAATATTATTATGGGTAATATGGAGCACACTATTCTGAATGTATTCAAGGAAAATTTTAATAGCATCTTGTGTATTTGGATACTAAAAATACCAACACTTTAAAAGTAACTTTTATTGTGTCCTAGTACTTATTTATTTTACCCACTGGATAAAAACATCCTGAAAGTAAAGTTAATTTTAAACATAAAGGGTAGAGTGAAGGAGGTGTTGGGAAAGCTTAGTAGAACTCTCTTCCTCTGCTGCGCTTGTTGTTATGTCTGTTTGTTTGTTTGTTTGTTTGTTGTGGAGTTTTTAACTAGTTGAGGCAGGCTCTCATGGTGGCCCTGGCTGGCCTCAGACTCCTATGTGGCTGATGCTTGCCTTGTCCCTGGATCTTCCAGTTCCACATCCCATGCCTTGGGAGTACAGGCTGCATCATCATGCCCAGTGGAATTCACTTTCTTTGACTTTTGTTTTTGGACATGTTATAATTGCAGTTTTGTGTTCTTCATTTTCTCCTTAGGACCATCTGTTGTTCGTTACCATCTACCCAAGATGTTGCTGTTGTGGCGAAATGTGTTCCCCCGCTCCTTAAAGGAACTGGAGGCTGAGAAGGCCCGAGGAGATTCNTTTACCTGGCAGGTAACTCTGGAAGGTCGTGCTGGAGCTTTATGTGGTAAGAACTGAAAACACTGCACTTTCAGAATATTTTTATATTATTATTTAGTGATATTTTTGCCACTAAAATATTTGTAAGTGATGGAAAATCATTTAAATTTTTATTTNAATATCTGTTGTTTAATATGTGGACCCTTAGATTACAGAAATTTTATAAATAACTCCAGTTTGCTACCAATAGCAAACTATCGTCACAACCGTAGCTAAACTATTGCTATTATGTAGTAAACATGAAGCCAAGACCCAGGAAGTGAGTTACAGTGTCAAGTCAGGTGCTAGGACCTGTGCTCCTTTATTCCCAGTAGTTGTAGTCACATCTGTCAAAAAAGTGTNGGACACTATATCAAACATCCAGCACAGAGAAACAGAAGCTCATCTACTCACTGGAGCTAACCTTTTCTTGCATTATGAAAAACACTTCTTTTGGCATCACTTTCCACCATGCTAATGTTACTATTTGTTCAAACACCAGCATTTCCAAAAAGGTGGATACATGGGTTTCGTCTGGCAGTCAGCAAGTTCCAAGAAAAGCTCAAGTGCTATTTCATTTGGGAACTAGAATTTCAGTGGATGTCTGTTCTGCTTTGGTTTCTCCTAGTGTAAAAAAGGCTTCCTTCCCCACAGTTGGAGAGAAATACTTCAGGGTCAGGTGGCCAGGCGGGGTACCAGTGTGCTTCCGCACATCTGAGGCATGCTTGGTCATAGCTATTTTGCTAAAGGATAAGGAAAGACATTCTCTGTGGACCATCTGTTTACACTTGTCCAGCCTTAAACCTTCTTTCTAGATAGTCATCCGAAGTCCTACTCAAAATCTCCCTAACACAGCTTCCTCCTTCCATTTCAATTTTCCATTCTNTTTTTGATCATTTTTCTCTGTAGTTGTTCCTGGCTTTTCTTTTATAGTAGTTGAGAACTGTAGATGTCTTTTGTTTTGTTTTGTTTTTGATTTTTTGAGACAGAGTTTTTCTATGTAGCTTTGGCTTCCTGGAACTCATTCTGTAGATCTGGCTGGCCTCGAACTCAGAAAGATCACCTGCCTCTGCTCTCGAGTGGTGGGATTACAGGCGTGCACCACCACTGCCTGGCTAGAGAACTGTAGATGTCTTTACCANTCTATAATGCTTAAAGTTTATTTAGTCTCAAGAAGACTCCTCTAAATCTTTAAAATGTTTTCTCTAGCCATGAGGAGTTTTGTTGCACATTGTCCTGAGCTCTTAACTGAGGATGCAATTAGGAAATTAATGACTCCTATCGAATGTGCCATGACCATGATGTCACAGTAAGTAAACAGTTNGGACAAAGTCAACTTCTTGCGTGTGTTTGTGGTGTGTGCACGTATGTATGCATGTTCACATGTACATATGTGTGGAGGCCAGAGGTTGATGTAGTATGTCTTCCTCAGTCACTCTTCTCCTTATATATTGAGGCTGGGACTCTTTCTTGAACCCAGGGCTCACCAGTGCTGTTAGTCTTGTTAGCCTCTGTGTCTGCCTCCTAAGTGCTGGCATTTCAGATGGGCCACCACGCCCACCCAGCATGTATGTGTGTACTGAATGATTCAAAATCTGACCCTCCAGACACCTTATTTTATATATATATATATATTTTTTTTTTTCGAGACAGGGATTCTCTGTGTAGCTTTGTGCCTTTCCTGGAACTCACTCGGTAGCCCAGGCTGGCCTTGAACTCACAGAGATCCNCCTGCCTCTGCCTCCCAAGTGCTGGGATTAAAGGCGTGCGCCACCACNGCCNGGCTCTTATTTTATATCTTAATAAATAAAACTGTAGTTAGAATATTTGTACTTCTCAACTCATATAGAAAGCATCTAACCTTTATTTTGTAAAGTCAGTTTAAAAGTTGTATTTATGGTGTGGTTTAAAACACATTATATTCTGAAATGTTTCTGTTATTTTTATTATTATTGATCATAAAACAATCTGAAAACAGTTTAGCTTATCAGTGTACTTTGGAAGTGTTGCAATGCATTGCTCAATGATCTTGTTAATTGTTCATAAGTAATGCTTGTTCTAACAACTAACTGATCCCAATTTCACTTTCCATATTGTAGCATTCCATCTGTAATTAAGGCCCATGGAGCCCATCTGAAAGCTAGTGCCGCAATGGTCCGGTTAAGACTTTACGATATCTTGGCTTTATTACCTCCAAAAACTTACGAAGGTAAATAAAATGTATAGTGCCTGATAAAAATTCTTCAGCATGCCTCTCGGGTTCTTCATAGTATTGAGTTCTGACCAGCCAGGACTCCCCCGCAAACTTGCTTTGCGAAAGAGGGCTACCATTCTGCTTTTCTTCACATAAAGGCATTCATATTTGTTGATTTTTAAATCATATTCTGGCTCCCATTCCAAGTTCTTTATGATTTATTATACTACTGTGATGCTAGCCCAATTTAAGAGGTAAAATACCTACCTGTTCTGTAGATCAAGAATCTCAGGTAAAGGGAATATTTGCCTACGTGTTACTTGGTAAGTGGCAGTTTGGATTCAGATCCAACTGATTTGCCTTCAGAATCTAAATTTAAATTATTCCCAGTTACTCCATATACATTGTAACACAGCCAATAAGTTAGGTATCCATGAAGGGAGAATAATAATTTATTTAGCAGAAATGAAATATATAAAGTAATATAGTATCAAACCACTAATTTCTTTCTACTACAACTAAGCCCTCAAACTTTGTTGGGTCCTATTCAGTGTTTGCATATATTAATAAATTAATAAATAGTGTCATATAGCATATAAAATGTTTAAAATAAATGTACTAGTTTTAATATACAATAATGGTATTTTCCTTTTTATTATGATATAATGCAGTTTAAGTCCAAACTATTTGCATTTTTATGTTACTTTTAGTTTGGACTTAAACTGCATTATATCGTAATAAAAAGTAAAATACCATTATTGTATATTAAAACTAGTGCATGCCAGGCCTAGTGGTGCAGGCCTGTAATCTTATCCACTTGAGAGGCTGAAACACTAGGGTCATAAGTTTAAGACCTGTTTGGTCACAGAGTGAGTTTAAGGCTAGCTTTAGTGATACACTCTCCTTAAAATAAAAAGTAAAGTGCCTGGAAATCTAGCCCAGTGGGAGAACACTTAGCTAACGCCTGTGAAGCCCTAGACTCCTCAGAACTGCTAGGAAAATCAGCATTAGAATATTTAATACAAATTTTAGAATGAGAATTGTACTGTAGCATCTAAGTGTAGCCTCAATTGTTTGTGTGGCTGAAGTGGGGGTCACTTGATCTCAGGACATCAAGGCCTGCCTGGGCAGTTGTAGTGAGACCCTGTCTCTGTGGGAATGAGAGGGAGTGAGGAGAGAGGGAAGGAGAAAGAGANGAGGGAGAGAACGGAAAAGANAAAAAAATAGTATGGCGGTTTAAAGGGATGGGAACTAACTTTATTCCTGTTAAACACAGTGCTGTTCTTTGTGGACATGACNATTATTATTTTCATCTGCTCTGACGTTCCGTATCTTAGGATCTTTCAACGCCCTTCTCAGAGAACTGGTAGCAGAGTTCACTCTGACTGACAACTCAGCCAATACAACCACCTCGCTCCTTCGNTCCCTCTGCCACTACGATGACAGCGTTCTTCTGGGTTCCTGGCTCCAAGAAACTGATCATAAGTCAATTGAAGACCAGGTAGTAAAGCGTGCATGAAATATGATTGCTAGTGTAACCTAAAACAGAGGCCTGTGACACCTGTCATTTAAAAAGAAGATACCCTGGGCCACAGTAACGTCCATTGCACTCTCTTAGACACTATTAGATCTTAGAGGTGGATAAATGGTGAAAAGGTTAACAGTAGTAGTGGAATTTGGCAAAATGTCTTTATTTGGTATCTTTTGTTTTTAGTTACTTGGTTGTGTCTATGGCAAAACTCAGATTTAACTGGCTTTTGGTTGCTAGTGTTTCCTTTTATTTAGCTTTGTAACAGGATAGGAAGATATGAGAGTTAACAGATTGGAGATTTAGAACCAAATAAATTGCTTCTGTGTATGAAAAAAAAAAACTAATTTAACCAGGCATGGTAGCACATGCCCTTAATCTCAGTCGTTCAGAGATGGAGGCAGAGCCAGAGGCAGAGAGGGACAGAGAGGCGCAAAGGCAGGCAGGCAGGCCTCTTGTGAGTCCATGACCAACCTGGTTTATATAGTGAATCTGAGACTAGCCAGAGTTATATAGGAAGAAGCTGTCTTCAAAACAAAAAACAAATAAAATAAAACGAAACAAAAAATCTGCTTTAAGTCCTTTTTGTGGATTTTGTTACAATGGATACAGTTTTGCCCACACATTAAGGTGGGCAGTATGGAAAGTGTCTAAAATGAACGTGACTTTTCATATGACTCCATAAGACAAATGTGATAATGACCTTTTTTCATGGCAAAACTGTATTTTCATGTGCTTAAAGCTGTCAGGCCTAATCACATTTTATTCTTCCACTGCTTTATGTTTATCCAATACTTAGTGAGTGAATTTCCTGAAGGAGATTGTGGGTAATCTTCATGTTCTTCTTTGGCAGCTCCAGCCGAACAGTGCGTCTGGAAGTGGGGCTCTGGAACACGACCCTTCTTCCATTTACTTACGGATACCTGCTGGCGAAGCCGTACCCGGTCCCCTCCCTCTTGGAGTCTCAGTGATTGATGCATCCGTGGCTCTTTTTGGTGTTGTGTTTCCACATGTTTCTTACAAACACAGGTTAGTGTAAAGTTAGTCGGTAATTTTAGTCAAATATAAATTATATTTAAGAATAGATTTTTCCCATCCCAGCTAATTCCACAGTAACATAGGGTTTTACTTAAGCAGTGCTCTCATGAATTTAATGGCATAATTTATATGTACATGATAAAATAAATTGGCTGCAAATTCCATGTAACTTGAAACTTAAGATTTAGCTCTGTGTACTAGCACCTAGCACCTGCTGTTTTATGGACCATGTCTTACCCAACAGTTTTCATCTTAGTGGTTTGACNGTTTCTAATTTAAACTGTATCTCTAGTTAGAGCTGTCTTCTTGGTTGTTCTGTTACTGCACGAGCACACGTGTGGGAAGTCTACTCTGCTGGACTGGTCAGTGAGATGGTGCAAGCCTGGAACAGGAAACCAGCACAGCTGTCCTTTCTTGTAGCAGAAGGATTTTGTTTTGCTGTGTTCTGCATCCACAGCCACCATCTCTGACTCTAGCAGCAGTTTGTAGATTTGTGATTTCCCAGAAGGGAAACTGAATTAGTGTAAGACCCTTTCAGATTCCTTAACTTTTACAAAACACACCTTAAAATATCGTTTACATCCAAAAGAGAATATCTCTTTAAATGTGTAGGTTGTTTGATGAATTGCGTTTAATTATTTGCTTTTCATATCTAACCTTGATCTCTTTAAGTACAATTGATTACCACATAAATGTTAAGCAACATTCAAGCTGAAAAAACTTTATAAATTATATCTACTTAACACACTTGCTTTAAATCTAAGCACATTCAAACCCTAGACTTTGTAGTTTTGCCAAAGTTACACAGCTAGTTGTGAAATTCACTTTTAGTTAGTTTTTTTTGTTTGTTTTTTATTTTTACATTTATAAAATTGGCCAAAGCTAAACCTTTCTTGAAGTCTTTCAATAGCTTCTGGTAGGGTAGGACTTGGGGTACAATTTTCTTCTTTGTAAGAGTGAAGGTTTTTATTTTATTTTTAGGTTTATTTATTTTATTTTATGTGTATGTGTATGTATGTTTTTCCTGCATGTCTGTATATGTACCATGTGAGTCCCTGGGGCCAGAGTATGTCAGAAGAAGACACTGAATCTTCTGGAACTAGAGTTTTAGATGGTTGTGAGCCGCTCTGTGGGTGCTGGGAACTAGGTCCTCTGCAAGAGCAACAGGTGCTCTTCACTGCTAAGCCATCTCCCTAACCCCTGTGTAAGATTTTTCAAGATAAAATAACAATGAAAAACCAGAACCTAGACTACACAGAGTTTAAGGTTAGCCTTTGTTATATAGAGAGAACCCACATCAAAATAATAAAGAAGAAAAGAAAGAGCTGGAGAGAGCTGACTCCCACAGATCAGCCTCCGACGTCCACACGCTCACCCGGCACATGAGCATCCGCACACCCACACAGAGTCAGTACATAGTGTGTAATCAAAGTGTTTAAAACTGTGCCACTCTTTCTTTCTAATTAAAAGTTGTCCACAGACATAGATAATGATTGTTCTTCTGTTCTATTAAAAAGACTTTAAGGAGAACAAGTCAAGTGACATATGTCTGTGATACCCACAACTCAGGTACTCAGGAGGCTAAAGCAGCAGGAAAAAGAGTTCTAGGATAACCTGAGCAGCATACAAAGACCTTGTCAAAAAGAGAAGAGAAACTCACGGGCCCTCCATTAGTCATTTAAAGTAACTGAAACAGTTAACATAGAAATACACACACACACACACACACACACACACACACNCACACACACACACACACACACACACGCATGCACGCACGCACGCACGTGCACACACACACACAATACATATGTACATATATACATACATACATACACACACAACTGAAGGCTGGAGAGATTCTGTTCTGTAATCAAATGGCCCATGGCTGTGCCTCTGTTGTAAGCCAGCATACTGTGGTGGAAGTACCTTTCGGAGCCACACTGCTCACCTCATGTCTAGAAAGCAATGTGAGAGAAAGAGGGAAGAGGCCAGGGTCCCACTGCTCCCCCAGGCATGTGCCCAGGCCACTGATGACCTCCTAGCAGCTCTGTCACTGCCTCTGGGGAGACATTCACAGTGCCAAGTGTATCAGATACTATAAGTCAGAAATTTTGTTGGACACACTGGTGTAAATGTTTAAGATCTCTGAAATTATGAACTGTTACTTTACTAATTGAGAATTAATATTTAGTTTCCTTTCTTGTTCTGTTTATTTAACTACATAAGTATATATTAATACAGGAGGTAAAAGTCAGTTTTCAATCAGCTATGGGAATAAAAAGGACAGTCTGGGGGCATAAATGATAAATAATTAGTTTATATTTTATCTCTGTTTTTAAGCCGTACTTAAATTAAAAACCACTAATGTGAACTTATCCTATTATTATAGGTTACAAATGCTGGATCACTTTGCTGAATGTGTTAAGCAAGCCAAAGGTGTCCGCCAGCAGGCTGTGCAGCTCAATATATTTACCGCTGTTCTTAGTGCACTGAAGGTAGTTACTCTTAGAAGATCATAAATATTCTGAAAGATGTTAATGTGTTTATAAAAGCCAGGCATGTCAAGATTACTGTAGCGCTTATGTTTCTATGTATGCATTTGATAACAGTGATTTTATGTTAGTGTAACACATTTATTAGAAACTTTATATGGGGTTTATTATAATTAAATCAGTATTTTATATTTTAGTAAATTAAAAGTTCTCATTTCAATTTGAACCTCAAATTTTACAAGCACCAATAATTTCTTTCAGGATTTTCTGAGATATCTATTTAATGAGATCTGATTTTCTAATGAAGATTTATGAAATAAGTCTTAATTTCCATTTGTGGTTTAAACTGAATCAGCAGAGGATGCATTTCATAAATGGAAGAATGCCATATATGAGGAGTGTTTTCTGGATTAACTACTTAACTGGCTTTATTCTCTTAACCTTTATGAACTTAAGATTTTATACTATGAAATACAGTAACAAGTGCCTACTTAGCTCAGTAGGATTCATGAATCATAGTATCCAGGCTTTAATGGGTTACTTAAAATCTTTTATATATTATTTAGTGCTAGGATTATTATAGAATGGTGCTCTAATAGTAAAATTCAGTACAACAAAAATGCAAGTGATTAAACAAGGATTCCTTAAGTCATGCTTTGCAAGCATGGTGTTGGGGAGGGAAATAGGCATTGGCTACAGAGATAACATTGTGTAGATATTGATATACACCCTATTTTGCGACTGACACTGACATTTGAGCATCTAAAATAAGCATTGAGGTCTTGGTGGTCCTTATGGTTGGGAGAATAGTGGGTACAGATTGGGCTTTTCTGCACAGACGTGGCTCTGCCTCTGCTCTAGTTAACACTCTCTGCTGGCACCATGACTCACATTTTTCATCTCAGGTAAGAAAATTAAAATCCAAGGCAGCAGGTATAGCTAGAANAGAAAACAAACTTACGTCAGCATTTAGTTACTGCCCTCCCCATCTGTCTTCACACATATATTGATGGTACACTTTATACAAAATTGTAAAGTTCTTTGTTTTATTTATTTATTTATTTATTTTTGTGGCACTGATGACTGAATCTAGGGCCTAATATGTGCTAAGCACATATCACTGAGCTATCTCTGGCTTGTTTTTTAATTTTTAATTTGAGATGGGTTCTTGCTAGTTGCACAAGCTGATCTTGAGGTTGCTGTGTAGAAGGGCAGACCTTTAACTTGCAATCCTCCTGCTTTATCCTCCCAAGTAGCTGGGACCACAACTTGGAGCTGCATGTTTTTTTATTGAATTTTTATACAAATGAATCAGTTTCATAATCATAGTACTGACATTTAGTCAGCTGAATAATGCTCAATTTAATCTTACAGTGTCCTTTATGCCCAAAAGAATATTGAGTATTAGCCCTTGGGTAGAAGTTCTGCCATGGATTATGTTTCTAGGGACAGTGGGACTATGATTATTAATTACCATTGTTCTGAAGTCACACTTAGGAAGTGAATACAGTCCATCTAGCAGGTACCAGCCTCAGGCGTAGCATATGTAATGTGTGAAGACATCTGAATTTCCAAGATTGCAGCATATTTTTCTCTTCATTCAACATGAATTATAAGTTGATACCATTATTCCTTTTTAAAATCAATATAGGGTTTAGCGGAAAACAAGAGTACTTTAGGACCTGAGGAAGTTCGTAAATCTGCTCTGACACTGGTTATGGGAGCTCTTGACAACCCAAACCCCATCTTACGGTGCGCAGCAGGGGAAGCCCTTGGAAGGATGGCTCAGGTGGTAGGGGAGGCATCTTTTATTGCTCGAATGGCCCAGTACAGCTTTGACAAGTAAGTGCGTCTCCTAAAAATTTTCTCAACCAGTCTAAGATGTCTTCTGAGCAGTCAGAAATTGTTACCTAGGCTGCGTATTTTCCATGGTTTACAGCATGTGACAATTTTTTTCATGATCTTAATTTTTAATTTAGTAGTTTATGGACCTCTAGATTCTGGGAGAGATGTAGTATGTTAAGAACTTTTGAGAAGGACCTGGTTTCTCATCTAGCTTTTGGAATCAAGAACATCAGTCAAGACTTCTCTGTCATAGCACCCACAGGCATCCACAGCCGTACTCTGTTCTTTCTGCCTCGGTTTACCCCAGTTTTCTCTTAT
>LZPO01017406.1:174289-198126 GCA_001675575.1 Neotoma lepida
CCTTGGCTGTCCTGGAACTTACTCTGTAAGTTGGCCTCAAACTCACAGAGATCCACCTGCCTCTGCCTCCCAAGTGCTGGGATTAAAGGCGTGCACCACTAGGGCCTGCCAAAAACTTTCATATTTCTAAGAGATCAGAATAATCAGTTTTAGAAATCAGGGGTTTGCCCTTATTATCAGATTAAATTTTAATCCTACAGTATGTAAGCGGAGATCATAGTTAAAAGGCATTTACTGGTGATTTTCTTGCTATTGTGAGTCACATGTCAGGCTTGGTCTTTAATACCATTGCTACCTACAGCATACAACATCTCATACAAACTCGCTTGTGAAAATTCCTTTTCAGATGTCAGTCCTTTCGTACCTGGAGTTAGTCATCGAGGTGATATCCATTGCCGGCACCAGGGTGTTAATATAACAGACACAGGGCTTGAGGGACTTCTGTTTGGAATGCTGGATCGAGAGACAGACCGGAAACTGTGCTCTGATATTCATGACACCTTGGGACACATGCTGTCTTCACTGGCAGTTGAAAAGCTTTCCCACTGGCTAATGCTTTGTAAAGATGTCTTGGCAGCTTCCAGTGGTACGTATTTAAATAATGTCCTTAAAATAACGAAAGTCATCTTGCTTCTGATATATAAGCATAGATATGAGCCTACTTTTAAAGATATTATTGATAGCTTTCATCCACAAATCCCCGTAAAATGTTGAAGGTTAAATCATAGTATAAATGAATATACTTTTGAAATATATTTTAAACTTTTTGTTAGTTCAACTTAAATTTTTATGTCTTAAAAATCCCAGGTTACTCTGTAGTACGATGTAGCATAGGATTCTATTTAAATATACACATAAGATGTACGTAAGATTAATTGATGCTATGTCTTCCTTGGTTTTCGATTCAGAAGAAGCTTGTCAGTTCTCTCTTTCAGAGATCGAGAATTAACTGTCTTCTGAAGCATCACNACGGGACGAGTCATGGTGTTCTCCGTTTTTGTTGTAGACATGAGTACGGCAACACTCTTAAGCAGTGGAAAAGACGAAGAATCTGAAAAGAAAGATGAGATGGATGACGACACCATGTTTACTACCCTCGGCGAGGAAGACAAATCCAAGCCTTTTGTGGCTCCTCGCTGGGCCACACGGGTGTTTGCTGCGGACTGTTTGTGCCGTATCATCCACCTGTGTGAGAATGCGGACCAGGCTCACTTCGACCTTGCTATGGCGCGTTCTGCTAAACTGCGGAACCCTAAAAGTAAGTGCAAAATCACCTCTTCTTTTCTCCGAAGCATTTCTGATAGATCTGATATTTTTCACCCCTCTGCGGCATGCTTTAGGCTGTGCCATTTACTTATTGAAAGTTGCCTCACCTGGACCCTAAGTGTCTGTCCCTGTGTACTACTTGTTTGGATTTAGAAGATAAGATGAAGATGGGTATAGATAGGTTAATGCATGTAGGTCTAAATATCTGTGTATATGAATTTTAATCATTCANCCATATTAGAATAACAGCNCTCACAACTTATGTTTCCTCAGGAACAGCCCTAGGTTTAGCACTTTGTCTGTCGTAAAAGAAATGATAGAACTTTTGGGTCTAAGTCAAATGAACTTTGCTGCTCCCAGCCAAAGAAACAGTCAGAATTCATGAATCCATGGGACATTTCAAACTCCCATATTTCACATATGGAAATATGTGAATATTACTGTTGGGCATCTTTGAAAAGGAAAAATGACATTATTACTGAAAATGTCTTTTTTTTTAACCTTTTATAAGCATTTTCTACCATATCTCCTGTGGATCAAATATTATAGAGAATTCTGAAATTGAGCATTAGCCTCAGCAATAAATATCTTCATTTTACAGTTGATGAGATGCAGAGAAGCTGAGAGAATTATCTAGTAAGATTCCCTACCCTGTGTTTGATCGTCTCTCCATTACCCTGTCGGTTTTTTAATTTGTATGAGTTGATAGCATAGAGGTATATATATTAAAATGCCTTTCATGTTACTGTATATAATAAGCTGCAGAGTTCATAAGTAGACTTAACACACAGAAGGATGATGGCGGTGCACAGCACATGAGACATGAGTCAGAACATAGGGTACAGAGGAAGCACGGTGAATATGGCGTCTATAGCGTCTATATTCATGTCATTAGTTAGCACATATTAACTGAGTCCTGGTTACTATACATTGGGAATATAAAGAATCAAAACCATAGTCATACCTTGAAAAACAGCAGCAGTCCAGATGATGGAGAGGTAAGTAAGATGTGTCCTGATAGAGGTGTAATTCAGGATTTGGAAACATTTTTTTAAAGGTCATTTATGGGCTAGAGCAATGGCTTAAGTGGTTAAGAGCACTTGCTGTTCTTGCAGAGGACCCAGGTTCAATTCTCAGCACCATAGGGTGACTCTTTTAACTCTAGTGCCAGGGAATGGGATGCCCTCTTCTGGCCTCCATGGGTCTCCATGGGTATTGTACACATTACTTTTTAATCTAAGAGGAGAATGCTCTTCTTGTTTGGAACCTGCTCACAGCATGGTACTGTGTGGGGTGATCCCCATATACTCTGCATGTACTCTTTGCTCAGTGGGTACCTCACAGCTGTGGCTGGATGGTAAGATGGTCTCATAGGACCCAGCTTAGATTCTAGTATGAAACATGAGTGAGCTCCGGCTCTCTGAAAGAATGTNGACCCAGCACTTTCCAGGCCCTTTAGATAGCATCATCATCTCCTGGTCTTCCTGTGTACCGTGACTTAGTTATAGGAATGACCACTCCCAGACCACAATAAACCCTCCCAGCCCCATAATTCTCCTTCCATGTTGTAGTTTCTACCCAGCCCCTCTTTTCATCTCTACCCTTTACATATTCATCTTATATTTTAGAAAGAAGATAGAGGGGTTTATGGGTAGTTGGGGAAAGCAGCTTTCATTTTAGGGACAATTGCTTAATTTGGAGTTTGATAGATTCCTAGACTTTGTGAATTAGGTGACAGAGAGTACAAGGGAAATTATTGTCTTTTTATTTATGTTTTTGTTGGCATAGCATAAGTAGAGATATTTTAATTCAGATCCTTCTGCTTGGGATATCTTCTCCCAAACTCTGGCAGCAGCTTGTTATGTCTCACAAAGCTGTTTTTAACGTCCTCTAGCTGAGGATGCTTTGGAGACTCTAGCCAAGTTCTCTTCTCTCTCTTTACTTTCAGTGCCCTCCGCCCAACATATATTCTTTAAACTTGAAATATTAAAGTTGGTTTTTAAAAATAGGAACTTGAAGAAACATGTCTTGTTACCTTTTCCAATTTAAATAACTCTTTGGGGTCNGATTGAGCCACTGAATTGCTAGTACTTCAAAAAGACCGCCTCTGTCCTGTACTGTAGCACACTTGAGTTTGATCGTTTCTTCAGGTAGTATCTGTTGCTGTGTATTTTAAGTTCATTGACCTTTAGTGTCTAGCCTCTCCTAATCTCACCCAGCATCTTTTCTGTTCTGTCTGATGCCTCACAGGCCCACATCCATCCTTGTTCATGGTCCCCTTTTCCTGTTTGGCAGAGGCAGTGTTCAGCAGCTGCTGTAACGCCTTTGCTGCTAATTCTATTATGTCTTTCATATCTCAACCAGTTTCTGGTTGTTGATTCTTTCTTCCTGTTAGGAGCTCTGTTTCTCTACATTTTTCCATTTCTCTACATTTACATTTCTACATTTACATTTCTCTACATCTTTACATTCTTGATACTTGTCAGCAGATGCTGGACAATGTAAATGCTGTGCAGTTAGTGCTGGATTTTGCTGTTCCTTTAAATTGTGCTGAACTTTGTCCTGGGATGTAATAAAATTATTGTGTTATTTGAATTCCTCTGAGACTTGCCTTTAAGCAAGATGTAGGGTTACCTTTGCCCTAGTGCTAAAAGATCAAGACTCCCTTCCCACTCTGTTCTCATAAAAAGTCTTTTAAAAAGTAATTTTGTAGACCAAATTTCCTAACTACACCCTGTGGTTTTCTACAATAGGGATTGGCAAGCTATGGCCTGTGATCAAAATGCAACTCACAGCTGCTTTTCGTAAATAGTTTACTAGAGTTCAGCACACTCTTTCTGTAGCATTGTCTATTGTATTCTGTAAGTACTATCTGGCCTCTTTCATGATGGGGCAGCAGAGCTGAGTAATTGCCTTAGAGATAATATGGCCTGCAAAGCCAAAAATAGTCAGGATCTGACCCTTTACAAAACAGTTCTGCCAGCCTCTGTTGTGAAAGAAGTACAAGCGCACTGGGAAAGCCATGTTACTTGAGTATCTTGCTTCAACTGTCAGTGGATCCTGTAGTTGACTGTGTTAGCATGTTATTAAAGGTCTACTGCTGTTTGGGAACACTTGATGGGAGTTTTGTTTTTTAGATATCATGAGTTATGTGGATCATAAGTGCTTTATCAAATTTATTTTGTTCCTGTTTTTATGTTACTACACTAGTTTGGGTGAACTTTCCCGTCTGCATTCTGTTTTCCTTTGCAGATGACCTCTTAGTCCTGCATCTCTCTGACCTGATTCGCATGGCATTCATGGCTGCCACTGATCATAGCAACCAACTGCGAATGGCTGGCCTCCAGGCACTTGAAGACATTATCAAGAAATTTGCATCTGTGCCTGAGCCAGAATTTCCAGGTCACGTGATCCTGGAGCAGTATCAAGCTAATGTGAGTTTTGCTGCTTATTTACAGACTGAATGGAGTTTGTGAGTGTCACTAGAGGAGGGATTGCAGTCTCTTCATATGGAACTCAAACCATTAGAATCTGTTTCATAGTTCAGTCAGCCTGCAACTGGAGAAGGGTCAAACTGTTGTAACTATTTTTAAGTTGTGATAGCACAGTAATGATAAACTAGAATAGAAACTCCAGCCTTGCTTTCCAGTCTTGTGCTTAGATGTTTGGCCATGCCATGCTGTTTGAAAGATAAAGGGAGCATTCACAGAAGTGTTGCGGACTTGCTGCCATTGTATGTATGTGTGTATGTGCTGAGGCTTGATGAGCAGCTTTAGAAATAGAAGCAACTCCCTCTTGTAGACTGAGTGAGCATGACTCCTGATGGTAGCTGCCAAAGGGATTGCTAAAGAAGCCGAGTTCCAAGAGATTGTTTTCGCTACACCCTAAGCAGATAAACTTGTTTTTCCTGAGAGTTGTTCTCTAGGATTTCAGCCACACCATAAACTAATCCCTAGCAATGGGGGAAAGGGCTGTGTGAAAGTTAGGGGAAAAGTTGTATTAGCAAGCAAAACAGAAGTCTTTTTTTAACTGAAATTATTCCAAAACTTGGTTCCAGACACACAATATCATGTCTAAAAGTTTTGTTCAAGCCTCGTGGTAGTGCACTAATCTGAGCACTTTAGAGGCAGAGACAGGAGGATCTCCGTGAGTTCGAGGCCAGCCTGGTCTACATAGTGAGTTCCAGGACAGCCATGGCTACACGGAGAAAACCCTGTCTCAAAAAACCCAAGTAAATAAATAAATAAAGCTGTGTTCAGATGTACCCAAAATTATACCTGTGAGTAATATATATAAACCATTTAAATACGGGTGAGGAAGGTATGGCTTTAGTCCAAGTGGCTGTATACAGTTGTTTACGAGAATGAGGATCTGTGTAGGAGTGCTCTTAACTACTGAGCCATCTCTCCAGCCCCTAAAATCTTTTTATTTACAAATAATTTCAAATATTCAGGAAAATATTCCAAAACCATTTTGTATCCTTTCCACGTGTTTGTCTATTGCTAATTTTGAAACTTCGCTGTCTCTTCCTCTCTCCTCCCTCCTGCATCTTTCTCTTCCCGCAGACATATATATGTAATACAGTTTTTTCTAAATCATTTCAAAGTCAATTATTTTAGTCATGTATTGTTACCCTTGAGCCATTTGGACTGTATTTCTAAAGGATGAGAACAGTGTCTTATGTAACCACAGTACAGTTATTAATCACTGGAAATTCAATATTGACTCTGCTTTTACTAGGCCTGTCATAATCATTTTGTCAGTGGACCCAATTAACTCTTTTATAGCTTTTGTTCTNCTTCAGGGCCAGGTCACATGCTGTGGTTAGTTGCCATACGCCTTCTATGCCATAGTCATAGAAAGGAGCTTTTGACTGTCTCCAGACAGTAAACAACTTAGTGACTGTTGGTTGAAATCTCAACTTAGGAACAGATTACATGTAATGTCTTTATTCAGCTCACACATATTACATCTCATCATCCATCCAAGAATTAGTTGGCTTCCCTAAAACTAAAGCTTGTATTCCTTTACTTATAGATAGAATAATATAAAAGCTGATTAACAACGTATTATTACTTCTTATTGTGTGTATGGTGANAAGGAGTACATGTGTCTGTCTGTGTGTCTGTCTGTCTGTGTGTCTGTGTGTCTGTGTGCATGTGCACATGCACAAATGCATGAATGGGGGTCAGAGGACAGTCTTCAAGCATCAGTTCTCTCTCCTTTTACTGTAGTTCCCAGTGATCAACTCAGAATGCCTAGCTTGCTTTGCAGGCAGGTGCTTTTACCCACTGAGCTGGTCCCCTAAAAGCTAATAGTTTTGAGCAGCCTTTTAAAGCATCTTTTTGTGAGGTGAAATGGTCTTTGAGGTACTTAGTACCTCTGAATTTTTATAATTCCTCAGTTCTTTAAAGAAATTGATCCACTTACTTGAGCTTTACTCAGGAGATACATAAATACTGTTAGAAATATGTTTAGAAAATATATATAGGGGTGAGAAGGAAACACAAAAAAATGTAACAGTCTTTGGTTATCTTTGATAACATGTGACTGTCGGAAAATCTCAATTACTATTAAATGAAAATAAAAGCGAAAGAAGCAAGATTGTCCTTTGGGCATACTTTCCATGCAGATTCGGTACTGATAACTTCCTGAGGAGCAAAGAAAAATGTAACCGTAGTTAATCTTACTGTAATATTGAAAGTGTTAGGGAGGAGGTGATAAAGATGTGTGGTTTAATCTCCAGTGACACCAAGTTTACTACTTGTCTCTAAAATAAATGGTTTGTTCATTTTTCTAGGTGGGAGCTGCCCTAAGACCAGCCTTTTCACAAGATACACCCTCAGATATAATAGCAAAAGCTTGCCAGGTAAGAAGAAAGCAGGCTTTCTGTGGCTGCCTTCTATAAATTTCTAAAGGTCTTAGATTTCACTTAAAGAGAGAAAATCAAATTGTTCTTTATCTTAGAAATACAATAGTGTTCACTCCTTTTTAATAAATTTTCAAATAAAATTATCCATTCACTCATTTACTTATTTGATGTGTATGGGGCACAGCACTCATGTGGCAGCCAGAGAAACTTGTAGGATGGTTGTCTCCTCCGCTGTGTGGATTCCCACTAAGTTCATCATCTTGACAGTGGGCAGCTTTACCAGCTACGCCATCTCCCCCCTCCCCCATCTTTTTTGCTTTTGTGTTCTATAGGAAATATAAGGTAGTAAGTGTTAATCACATCCCTTTTCCATCATAGCTCAGGATTTGGCTTTGGATACTTTCATACATTATCTCCAAGTGAATGGACCTATGAACATCATAAGGGGAGCTAAAATAAATGTAAGATATCAAAACCTGTAGTAACAGAAGAACATAGTAACAGCTAGGTATAAACTGGTGGGGTGGTGAGTTGCACATTCTTTTACTGTATAGAAAGGAAAGAATTGGTTAGGAGGTTCTGGTTTGTTGGTGAGAATAATTTCACCTTAAGAAGCTTTAGATCAGGGTAATCCTTAGACCGAGAGGAGGAAGCCTCAGGTGTAGTACACCTGGATGTTTCCATGAGCCAGCCAAATAGTTAAAGCAGGAGCGAGTCACAAGCAGTGCACCCCTAACTATTTCACCTGAGCCTAAAACGTACAAATGTACACTTGCTTGCTTGGTGTGGGGCCAAGGTCTTTTCTCTGAATATGGTTTTGTTGAACCATCACTACATTGTCTTCCTTTATAAAGCAGTTCATAAAGCACTACTTGCAATTTCGAGGTATAAAATCTTTTTAAAAACTTACTTATATTTTTTATTTCTGTGTGTGTATCTGCGTGTGTGTATGCTTGCACATGCATAGGTGCCCACAGATACTAAAAGAGGGTATCAGATTACCTGGAGGTGTAGTTATGGACAGTGGTGAGCTTCCTGTCACAGGTGCTGGGACCAGACTCTGATCCCTCTGCAAGAGCAGCAAGAACTCTTAATCACTGAGCCATCTCTCCCCTAGAGCCCCTAGAGCAGTGGTTCTCAACCTTCCTAATGCTGTGACCCTTTAGTACAGTTCCTCATGCTGTGGTGACCCCCAACTCCAAAGTTATTTTTGTTNCTACTTCATAACTGCAATGAATTGTTGTTATGAATCGTAATGTAAATATTTTTGGAGATAGATTTGTCAAAGGGGTCACTTTCTGGTATTCACAGATTTGCCTGACTTTTAGTTACATTTCAACCAAATTGCACAAAAATATTGTAGCTTTCCAGTATGCTTAGTTTCTTTAGGAATCAACTCCTTTTGTCCTCTTAACCCTTGTATTATATTGCATATAACTTTGAACTTCCTATTTGCAGAATTATTTTGGTTGATGTCTTATTTTGTCAGAAGTATGTCCTTAATAACAATCTGTTTTTAAGTGCTTTTATTTTTATTAAGCTTAGTTTTCAGTTTTTGAAAATATGATTTTTTGTTTGTTTCTTTGTTTTTGGTTTTTTGAGACAGGGTTTCACTGTGTAATCCTGGCTGTCCTGGCACTCACTCTGTAGACCAGGCTGGCCTCAAACTCACAGAGATCCACCTGCCTCTGCCTCCTGAGTACTGGGATTAAAAACACACCACCACTGCCCAGCTGAAAATAAGATTTTAAGTGAATAAAATTGTTTATATAAGTATTTAGTTACAGTTTTTAAGGATTTAAATAAAGGAGCACAAGTCCATTAGCCATGATTTGAAAGCCAAATACTCCAGAAACCCAGAGTGTTTTTATAATCTATTTGGCAGCAAAATCCGAGCTCTTTGCACTTATCTGCACTTGAAGCTGGCTGAGGTGTTTGTGTTGATTTGTCTCTGAGAGTGGTACCTAATAAATTAGAAATGTCTGTGTGTCCACGGTGTGTGCAGTCCCAATCCTTCCCACATGTATTCCCTCCCTAACAAAGTTCCTGCACCTTCATTCCTTTTACCCAGAAGTCATGGGTTGTAATCATAGTTGCCAAAGCTGGCCCTAACTAGGCCTCTTCCCAGATGACATCCTTCTCTTGACTCCAGTGGCTGTCCTCAGATGCTTTTTCTTTATTTTCCTGGGTTTCAACTTATTTAAGTTGTTCCACTTGCCTTTCAAGTATACCAACTTCCCCGTTGTCTGGATGTAAGGCTTTTAAGATATTTTTCCCCAAGCCAGGTGGTAGTGGCGCACACCTTTAATCCCAGCACTCGGGAGGCAGAGGCAGGCGGATCTCTGTGAGTTCAAGGCCAGCCTGGTCTACAGAGTAAGTTCCAGGACAGCCAGGGCTACACAGAGAAACCCTGTCTCAGAAAACAAACAAACAAACAAAAAGGCATTCTCTCCCTAAAGAAATCTGCTTCATACCCCTACTTCAGTTACTGCCATGTAGACGTTTCTAGTCTTGCATGGTTACCCTCCATTTACTCCTGGAACCTAGAGCAGAGTTTCCAAGTGTCTGCTGAATGTCCGTCCAAAAGTCTCTGAGTAGTACTTAGAATTCACATGTGAAAATGTTTGGAATCCAGATCATGCTGACGTCTCTCCACTGAACTTGCCTAGTTTTTATATTAGCGCTCCTAACAATGGTGTTCCTTTCTTCCGTTCTTCCACGTCGGGCATTGACAAAATGTAACAGGTCTTGATTCCTCACTCTTTCTGCACCTCACTGTCTCATGTCCTAAATAAATGGTGTTCACACCCGTTATTTTTGTCTCCGAGTTTCTCTTGACCACCTCCTTGTATTCCCAGTTCCTTCCATGTTGTTTCTCTCTTACGCAATACTTTAATGCAGGTAACTGATGTGCTGTTTATTATCCTGGATATGTTCTCCTAAAGCATAAAGCCAATGTCAAAGANGCTTGACAACTCATGAGACAGGATCCTTGGAAATTCGTGGCCATCCTCTGATTTTAGTACATAGGATATTTAAACTTTGTGCTTTCTGACCTCAGCTTTCCTGATCTTCATTTCTTCCCCATTTAACATCCCTGTGTCTTTACATACAAACTGTTCTGACTTCTAAGCATTATCAAGTGTAAATTGCAGCCATAAAACTCTGTGGTTTTCTTTTTCCCTTTTGAAAAAAGTCTTTCACAACAATTAGTTTGATAGTTTGCTGATGGTAAACAGATATTTTGTTGAAGAAGTTTTCAAGACTGAACTACTTTGGGTAGAAAACCACTTATTTTAAATCTTTTGTTAAATAGTGTATACATAGAATCTGGGCATGGTGATACAAACTTTTGATTCCTGTACTTGGGAGATGAGTTCAGGCCATCCTGTAGGGCATGGCAAAACCCTGTCTCACACGAACAGACAGACAGTGGAAACTTAGTGCTGCTTTATTGTCTGCAGGGGATAGAATGAACCTCTTTATTCTCCCCTGAACAGGGAGATGATGGAACCTATTTCCCTCTCCTCTGTGCACAATTACTCTTCATGCACAATAACTTTAAACATCCCTTGGCTAGGTGTGCAGCACATGGATTGGAAGTGGCGTTGTCAGCGATCTCAATGATCTCCGTCGGGTACATAACCTGCTCGTTTCTTCTCTGGACAAAGTTCAGGCTGGAAAGGGATCTTCTAGCCAACTGTACCGAGAGAGTGCCACCACCATGGAGAAGCTGGCCGTCCTCAAGGCCTGGGCAGAGGTAAACATGACCTCCCTCATCTCACCATCCTCCATCCCTTATGCTCACTGGAGAATCTTCTCTGCATTAAAACTGGCCCTTGGCATGGAAAACTTTTTCAAACTCTGTTGATAAGTCTTCTGTAAAGTGTTATCTTACTGTAGGGCATGGCGTACAGTATGTTCTACATACTGTATGTGGCACACACTAGCATGGCTGAGGCAGGAGATTGCCATGTCAGGGCCACTCTTGGGCCTCATAGCAAGTTCTAAGCCAGTCAAAGCTACAAAGTGAGACCCTGTCTGAAAAATACAAAACAAAATCCTTTGTCTTGAGAAAGGATTTTTCTTATAGGGAAATTAGCCATGGAAAGCACAAAAATATAAATAATAGAAAATATTTTTATGCTAAGTTTCTTTTATTTGATTAATTTTAGGAGACTTACTACCTTGATAACTAGGTTGCAAAAGTTTTATTTAGTTTTTTTATTTATATTTTATGTATAAGTGCTCTGCATGTATACCTGTATGCCAGAAGAGGGCATAATATCCTGTTATAGATGGTTATAAGCCATGATGTGGTTGTGGGAACTGAACTCAGGTCCTCTGGAAGAGTAGCCAGTGTTCTTAACCACTGAGCCATCTCTCCAGCCCCTAGTTTATTTTTTAATAGTTGTTTTTAAACCTGTTTCATTTCCATAGCTACTGTGCGTGTGTATGTGTGTGTGTGTGTGTGTGCGTGTGTGTATGCCACATGTATATGTGGGCACTTCTTTATAAAATTATATTATTTTAAATTCTCTTTTCTAAATTTTCCAGTTGCTTTTGAATTATTACCATCTGCCCTCCAGTATTTGTAGTAACTGATTCCTTTCTCTGCCAGCTCAGCCCATTTTAAAGATGTATTTATTTTTATTTTGTGTGTATGTGTGTTTGCCTACATGTATGTATATGTAACATGTGTGTGCCAACTACTTGCAGAGGCCAGAAAAGGGATCCTCTCAAACTGGAGNTATGGGTGGTTGTGAGGCACTAAGTGGTGCTGGGAATCAAACTCAGGTCCTCTACAAGAGCAGCAGGTGCCTTTAACTTGTGAGCATCTCTCCAGCCCCTCAACCTGTCCTCCCTGTGTCTGTGGTACAGCAGCTGTGGCCACTAAACAGCAGTGCTGCCTCAGAGTGTGCAGTACTCAGTTTAGATAAAGGATGCCGGGCTTTGAGGGAGACCTCTGTAATCAGTTTAGATAAAGGATGCCAGGATGGCAGGGGCGGGGGGTGGATTTATTTCTTCATAGAAAGAAAATATACAGTTCAATGAGGTATCATAAAAATTAATTTTTTTCTACAACTTTTAGGCTATAGATCAAGCTATCTTACAAATAAAGTATCCTTGGGATCCTGTACTTCTTACTCTGATGATATTTTAGCAAAATAATGTTTTTTGCTTATTTTAGTAAAATGATTGCTTTTACTTATAAAATTTTAGTCTCTTTGAAATTAATGCAAATCTGATTTTATATTTTATGTTAAATTTAAAATGAAAGTAAAATAAGAAAAGATGCTATTTAGTGGATTTTATTTTTAAAAAATAAACCCCCTAAAAATTGTCCTTCAGTCTCGTGTGTATCATCCTGTGTTCCACTGATCGCATAAGATCCTTTTGAAGGAGCAGGTCCTCTGCACGTTTGCATGCTGCGATTGAGTGACGTGCTGGGAAGTTTGCCAGCGCTCAGTGTAAGGAANATTAAATACTGGGTCAGCGGCCCTGGAACAAGCCCCGTCTCAAGATTGACCACCTGTGTGACTTTCTCAAGTGACAAATGGCTCACAGCCTCAATTCTGTCATTAAAAAGTGGAAATAATATCTTTCGCAAGCCATTCTGTGTAACAGTTCAAAGTATTGTGCCTGGCACTGAACTGAAATCAATAAATGCCGTAAAAATTAGATCAGAATGCCACATAACAAAAATTTTTTTTTGTTGTTTTTGTTTTTTGAGGCAGGGTTTCTCTGTGTAGCTTTGGTGCCTTTCCTGGAACTCACTCGGTAGCCCAGGCTGGCCTCGAACTCACAGAGATCCGCCTGCCTCTGCTGGGATTAAAGGCGTGCGCCACCACCGCCCGGCCACATAACAAAATTAATAATGTGCATTTATTTGGAATTCTTTCTTATTTGGGTTAAGTATTTTTGTATTATCCTTCAGCAATTTGTACCGCAGGCTTAGTTTTTCCTGCTGTCTGGGAATTCTTTTACCACTTCATTTCCTTTATCACTTTCTCAAATGCCAGCTTCTTTCAGATCTCTCTACACAAGACCTATTTTTACTTTGTGTTTTCACTTAGAGAATTTGTTTCTCAACTCCTCCAAGTCTTTAGATTTATGCGAACTGTGTGACATTGAGTGTTACTTGCTTATTCAAAACTTATTTTGGGGACCTGGAGAGATGGCTCAGAGGTTAAGAGCACTGGCTGCTCTTCCAGAGGTCCTGAGTTCAATTCCCAGCAACCATATGTTAGCTCACACCCATCTGTAATGGGATCAGATTCCTTCTTCTGATGTGTATGAAGACAGCACTCAGATACATAAAATACATGAATGAATAAATCTTTAGAAAAGCTTATTTCTTCACATTAAGATATTTCTCTTATTTTTAATGGTACAACATTAAATGTGTATAAATGTTTTGTTTGCATGCATGTATGTACACATACCATGTGTACCCTGTTGCTCTGCACAAGGACTCTTAATTGTAGAGCCATCTCTCTGGCTCCATTTGTTTTCTAACATTAAAGTTAGGAAATGGCTTTCAAAGGATTATAGTGTAAATTAAATTAGATATCAGTGTAAAGGACTGTGTGCAATACTTGCTCTTTTCTCCAAAATGAACATTATCTGCTATGATTAGTTTTAAAATTACTAAAATTTTGCTTTAATCCGGGACTAATATTTCTCTTATCTCCACTCTGATTTATCCAACAACGTATTATGGAATGTGAGCTCTGGGGCAGGATAGAACAAGACAGATGTACTGTATTTATTTAACCAGCCAACCTCAAAACAAGGAGATGAAACAGAAAGGAGTCTACCATAGAAATAGAGTTCTGAAGCAGTGCAGCCTACTAGGCTGTAGGCTCAGAGCTGGGTCCTTGGAGGACAAGAGTGGATTCCAGTCAGTATCTGTGTGAAGAGACTGCAGAGCTCCGTGTGATCAGTTATCCCCCTTCTGGACCCTCCCCTCTTCTTCATGCTCTGTCTTTGCCTGTATTCTTCTTTCTTCCTGCCCCTCTTTCCTTACCCCCTGAAGTTTNGTGAAAGAATTCCAGTATCTTCACCTCCATAGTTCTTCTCTCCGTTAGATCACTTCCACTAAAGCCATGAATAGCAATCATTCACATCACTAACCACTTCCAAACCTGTCTTACTTGACCCTATAGCTTGTGCTTCTACAAGTGTACAACCACCACAGCAAAGCACTCCACACTTCTCCTGAGAGCCAGAAGAGTATTTGTTATCACTGACCCCGGAATTCCTCTTAATGTCCTTTTCTCTGACAAAGAAAAGAAATAAGTTCATAGATATGTTTACTTATGTGTTTATTTGTTGCACTAAGAGGTAAACATCCTTTGCTGTGTGTCTATGTTCTGTGATTGCCTAGGCTAAACAATCAGAAGAAAACATGAAATTTCTTCAACTGTAGGGAAATTAGTGAACATATTATGGTCTATGCAGTGCAGCCATTAGGATGTGATTATGAAGACAGAGTTAAAATTGCATTTTAACTGATTAAATAGAAAGGTCTCTGTACAGCAGAATTATAGCTTACAAAGACAGAACATGAAAATGGGAATTGGGATTATGAGGCATTTTTAGACTCTTACGTTCTAATTGTTTGTTTGTTTGTTTGTTTTGAGGTAGTATCTCACTATGTATCCATGGCTAGCCTGGAGCTCACTCATTATATAGACCAGTCTGGCCTCAAACTTGTATGATTTTCCAGCTTCAGCCTCCTGGGTACCGGGATTATAAGTGTGTGTTACCACATGCAGTTTTTTACTTCCTCAACCTCTTATAACACATTTATTAAAATGAAAGTTGTGGAAAAACACGTATATCTGACATAAAAATCCTGCAGTGATTCTCTCCTTCCTCGTTGCCTACTAAGCAAAATCTCCAGGTATTTCTACCTTGCCTCCTGTGCTCAGGCAAGAGCCACACAGTTCCCTGCTTTCCTATTCTTGTCCTTGCTGTTCCTCCTGCCTACAGTCCCTCTGTCCTTGTTGACCTGTGAGAGAGAACATTTGTCCTTGAATACTCTGCCCTGCCTTTGCTGTGCCCTGTGGTTATGATCTGCCCTCATTGGTGCTCCCTAAGGTTTGTTCATTCACTTCAGAAGCCAGGTGTGCTCAGTCAGTGCCAGAGCCTGGGTGGGACATGGTAGGGAAGATGCTGCATGTACAGTGTGGGACTTCTAATTTTTTTTTCATTCTTTCTTTACGTTTTACTGTTGTTTGCTGTTTAAGACAGTGGCTTGCTATGTTACCCAAACTGCTCTCAGACCCAGATTTTCCTTCAGCCTCCCAGGATTACANGCATACACCCAGCCTAAAAACAAACTTCAGAAATTATTTAAAAAAATCTTTCTCAGCAGTTTATTACTCCCTTATCATTGTATTTCTAAGTTCATAGAAAGAAAAAGTAGGTATTTTTGTCTTTGTTGCCTTAATTCCTAGCACAATAACAAAAGCAAGGTGCCAACTAAGGATTCAGATGAATTACTGATTATATTTATAGTGTGTATTGGACACTTTCTTAGAATGTCATTATAATACCAAAACTGAGGTGGTGGGCAATCTTAAAATGATTGGGAAAGGTGGGTGTAGGATACATCCCAATATAGGATACATAAGAGGCAGAGGCAGGCCTGAGTTTGAGGCCAGCCTGGTCTACGTGTCGAGTTACAGGCCATCCAGGATAACAGTGAGACCCTGTCTCAAACACAAAACAAAACAGAGCCCCCTCTCCCCAAAAAAGCCACCTCTAGGAAGCATGAATGTGGTGTTTCTAATCCAAGCTGCAATCTGTCTACTGTAGAATTTTGTTAACGACTCTGCCTGCGCTCTAATTGTCCTCTCACTGTGTGAATGAGTGTAAGGTAAGCCCTGCCTCTCAAGAGGCCTCGAGTGTGCAGGCACATGAGCCTCCACAGTAGGCACACAGGAGCAGTGCTGTAGAAACGAAAAGGTTCTCAAGACTTTTGTGGAGTGCACTTGTTTCTCTTGCTTGTTTTATTCCTTTTCCCCGTTTTCCAACACTGTATTATCAGTTCCTCAGAGCCTAAACATAAATACAAAAATAAACTCAACAAGGAAGTACCCTGAACATGCTTTAGGAGAGTTGACATTACATGTCTTTTTAAAAGTCCACAAACTACAAAGGACACAGATGATACATGTGACAAGTCATTATATTCTTAGATTGGCTATCTGTTGTAATTGTGAGTGCTAAGTCTCACTTAAGGCCTGTGTAGGAGGCAGATTAGGGGGATATTTATGGATATCCTCTCTCTGGCCACCTCCCTTCTCTCAGTCTATTTCTTTGAAGGCTGTTTCATTATGTCTAGTAAGCCTGGGAAAGAGGCAGTAGACAGGAAGTTATACTCTATGCTGGGAAAAAGGAGGCTTTGTGAAGTGGAACAAAGATGCCAGAATAACTCAGAGAAGCCTACTTAAGGGACATGGTGCGAGAGAAATAGTCAGAGACCAGATACATTAAAAATGCTTCTGAAGCAGGAGCTAGAGTTGCTCGTTAGTGGTTATCAAGAATTCATAAAGTTACATACCTTCTAATATCCACACCCAATTCCCCTTGATCATTTAGCATCATTATAACTTGAATCATTATAACAATTTAAAATAGCCAACTTTTACCTGATGCCTTATTTTCAACTCATGAATGTCTTATTAGGTATATGTGGTTGCTATGAATGTTAAAAGAGAAGCAGAGTCAAAACCAAAGAGAGCAATTAAAAATACTGATGATGATGATGATGACTATGGTACCATAGATGAACTACCGCCAGATAGCTTAATAACCCTGGTGCAGCCTGAACTGCCAACACTCAGCCGCCTGTGGCTGGCAGCACTGAAAGACTACGCACTTTTGACTTTACCAGCTGAATTTTCTAGTCAGCTTCCCCCAGACGGTAAGTATCACATGCAGTAGTTTGCTTTTTGTGGAGTTCAAACTAATATTAAACAAAACGGACTTGGCAGAGGTTAGTACCAACAGTAACATAATAACATCTTAGTATCTGTGGACTTAAACTTGGCACTGTTTAATTTAGAGCCTGTCTTTTATACTGATTTTGTGAATTCAGGCTATGCCCAGGGAGCGTGTTAGCTGAAGCAAAAGCATTAGTGCCATTGTAGTGAGAGCTGTACGATTAGGGCTCTCTAAATAGCTGTGGGAAACAACCAGTGACCATAACCATGATGAAGTATGCTACTGTGCTGCTCAGTGGTTGTGTTTTCGCGTAAATCCTAGTTGAGCCATGAACTGTGTTCCTAAGGTTTTTGCTTATTTGTATTTAATTAGTTCTCCTATTGAGATCAGTCAAGACACCCTTATGAACTGTTTTTGTTTAGGAAATGTATGATTAATTCCCCCTCAGAAACTTATTCTTCCTCCCAAATATTTTGATGACAATGATTGCGTCCCCTTTTATTCTCCTCCCTGCAGGCACTGTGATAGCCAGGAGAGAGTAGAAGCTCANTGTTGGCAGTGGACATGGAGGTGGGGAGGAAGAGGAGAGCAGAAAACAGACAGAGGGCTTCTGTGATAGTGAAGAGAGAGTGCAGGGGGGAAGTCTGGCTTGTCCCTCCAAGGAAGAACCGTATAAGGATGCATGGTGTCCCTGGTGGCAGAGAGGAGAGGCTGGAAGGCTGGCATCAGGAGGGACAGGCCCATCCAGCCTAGCTGTGGAGGAGGCCTTTGGTGGGGAGGAGCTTGTTGCCAGAGCACACTTTTGAAGATGATGTCTTTGCTTGATTTGATTGTTTCACAGGTGGGGCGTTTTATACTCCCGAGACCATCGATACAGCGCGACTTCACTACCGGAACTCCTGGGCCCCGATTCTCCATGCAGTGGCCCTTTGGTTAAACAGCACAGGATTTACGTGTCCAGAGTCCACAGAAGCATCAGCCGTGTCTGGTGTACAAAAACGCTCCCCAGCTGTCACTTTAAACCAGGTGCCCGGAGCAATGGCTAGTGCTAAACCCTTGCCGGAAGTTAACAAAGACAGAATGCACCTGATCCTAGGTAGGTGTCACCATGATGCATTTCAGGACCTGCCACTTCCGAGCATGTGTAGCTTCATTTTGATACTAGAGAAGTTTTGCATAGTACAATTCAGAGAAAGAATAATAAGAGGACTTTTTCAGCTCCACTTATAAGTTAACTGAATTTTAGCCTAAAAATTATTTTAAACTACTCTAAAAGTGTAGCCATAGTGTTCACTCACAGAATATTGAATTTCAAGGAAAAAACCTGGGCTTTTTTATTTAACATGTTTTCTCTATTTTGGCATTTAACAGATTATCCAATGAAGAAAAAAATTGTTTATTGTCTACTTTTAAATCATTTTTAATTTATAAATGTTCTTTTAATATTTAAGTATTTACATATTCTGAAAGGAACTTTTGTGATCTCATATTTTTAGAAAAGGAAGACAACTAGTACGGTGTAATTATGAAATTCGTATGTAGATCTCACAACTGAAAATATGAAAAATTTCCAAAGCCCTACCTACCCTTGTGCACATTGAGTGCTTGTTTTGACAAGTCTTGTGTGTAGCTTGACATTGAAAGTCCTTGTATGTGGCCTGGAGAGATGGCCCAGTGGTTAGCAGCACTTACTGCCCTTACAGGGGACCTGAGCTCATCCCCAGCACCCACATCACNTGGCCTCCCAGCTGCTGTAACTCCAGCTTCATTGGCCCTGACCTCATTCTGTGGACTCTGCAGGCCTGTGCACTCACATGAATAAACACACACACACATACACACAATTAAATCTTTAAAAAAANNNATGAATAAAAATTTTGGGCAGTTCTTTAGTAAAAGCAGTGAAATACTTATAAATTTATTCTTAATGTCCTATACTTTTTTAATTCTAGAAGTTGAAATGTATCTTCCTAATCAACCTAGTGACAGGCTGTGCATACCTAATTTGAATATTAAACCAATTGCAAGCTGCAACCCTTTGTTGTGTTTGTCTGCTTAGCCTAGAATACATTTTTAACTCTCTGGTATTAATAAATATAGAGTAATCTGGGAAGATAGAGAACAGTATAGTATCAAACCACCACAAGTGTTTTGTGTTAAAAACCCATGTTTTTACTTTGTGCATTCCAGGTGTGAGTATACAGTTCCTTTGTTCCCCTCGGCCTGAGGAGCCCATTGAACATGTTACAGCATGCCTGCAGGCCTTACACACCTTACTGGGTTCTCCTTATGCACGAATCCACATTGCAGAAGATCAGGTACAGTGTATTCCTACAATAGATAATTGTGTGCTTTGTAGTAATCACTTGG
The DNA here is from genome assembly GCA_001675575.1 of Neotoma lepida. Lineage (NCBI taxonomy): Eukaryota > Metazoa > Chordata > Mammalia > Rodentia > Cricetidae > Neotoma > Neotoma lepida. The sequence continues at coordinate 193,755 of LZPO01017406.1, forward strand.
AATAAATTTCTCACGTTGGAAATAAACATTGTATATTGCTAACAAGATTGTGTAACTAATGCTAGTGAAAAGGCTCTTGGATGACTACGCAGAGTTATGCTACAGAGGGACGCCATGCCCTCTTAACCTCATAGCTATGGGCGTAACGAGAAGGAGATGGGGGCACCAGCAGTGTGAGGCAGAGGTAAAGGACAGCTTACCAGAGAGGGAGTAAATGAGTCAGATCTTAGAGAGGTATTGCCAGAGAGATGAGTTTGCCTCTGAGGAAGAACAGCACACACACAAAAACTGGGCTTCATGAGAGAAGGTGACAAGTTCAAGGGTACCACAGTCATTTCCTATGGCTGATATAAAACAGGTAGAGGTCATTGGATGGGGTTGGGCAATGCTGTAAAGGCCAAATTGTGAAGATTTCTTTATGACATGCAAAGGAATTTGAATTCCATCCTGAAAGTAAAAAGAAATCATTTCAATGTTTAAATAGAAGAGTGATTGGCCCGGTGGTGGTGGCGCATGCCTTTAATCCCAGCACTCGGGAGGCAGAGGCAGGCGGATCTCTGTGAGTTTGAGGCCAGCCTGGGCTACCAAGTGAGTTCTAGGAAAGGCACAAAGCTACACAAAGAAACCCTGTNTCAAAAATCACACACAAAAAAAAGAGTGATTAATTTTGTTTGAAAGGGTCATGAGAGGCAAAGGATGTAACTCAGTGAGCGAGCATTTGCCCTGATTAGATAGATAGATAGATAGATGATAGATAGATAGATAGATGATAGATAGATAGATAGTAGATGATAGATAGATAGATGATAGATAGATAGATAGATAGATAGATAGATAGATAGACAGACAGACAGACAGACAGACAGACAGATAGATAGATAGATGATAGATAGATGATAGGTAGGTAGGTAGACAGATAGATATAGAAGGGTTTCACAACAGCCTTGTGGAGGTTGGGAAGCATGNAGGCCAGTTATGAGGCTCTCTATCTAATTTTCCAAAGCATAGTAGTCTAGACAGCTTGACTAAAGATGAAAAGTGGTCCATGTCGGGAATGTGAGGATAAATAACATTTATGAATTGAGAAGAGGGAACTGGATGGGCAGTAGCGACTGTTACTGAGGCGGGAGGAAAGCAAAAGGCAGCAGCAGTAGCGACTGTTACTGAGGCGGGAGGAAAGCAAAAGGCAGCAGCTGTAGAGGACAAGAGAGGCATTTCAAGACAGACAGAGGACAGTGTGGAAGGGAAGAGTGTGAGAGAAAGATACGGCCTGCATGAAAGGACAGAGGAGGCCTGCGGGGACTTGAAGTAAGAAAGTCTAGAACATTCAGTTACACTGAGGAGGGTGGTCTGTCTGGAGAGGCACGAGTTTTTACCAATTCCTGGAAGTCTACCAGGGTAAGAGAAGGACACACAGGAAAAGTGGAACAGCCTTGGATTTTTTTTTTTTTAATTTCTTTGTACTTCTGGGTGTTGGGTGCAGAGCCTCGTGCGTGCTGAGCAAGCACTTCATCACCTGAGCAGCTCCTGAACTATAGACGTTCTGTATCTTAAGGGAAAAGTTTTGACTGAATTAGATTTTCTCCTGTGTGTTTTAATTTGAGGCAAGCTCATTGTATCAATTAAATGTGGAAAATTGTAGAGGATTAACATCAAAGTGTGTAATAGTTCCTGAGGTGGGTAGGACACATCAGTTCCTCAGCTTAGATTGGCAGTTACGAGCTTCTNTAACACTGAACTCTAGCAATGCCAATAGCTCAGGTGTTTTATTCCAGTAGGAGAAGAAGAATNTCTGGATATCAAACTTTTAGATATTTAAATATTAGCCATTTGTTGCTTGAAAATGTGTGACCTCTGAATTTTATTATTATAATATTCTCTTCTGTTATCTAGTCCTATATATTAAATTTTAGTTACAAAATTAGTTTTGCATGTCTGTGTTCTCAGATTGTAACAATAACATCTATCCTTTGAAATTGAAATTAACTAAACGTATTTGTATTAATTTACAATAGCTGATTGGTGTTGAGTTGCTAAGTGTCCTGCACCGCCTGCTGCTGACCTGGAACCCACCCTCCATCCAGCTGCTGGTCACTGGGGTTGTGCAGCAGATTGTCAGGGCTGCTCAGGATTATTTACAGGAGAAGAGAAGCACTCTAAGTAAGTGCTGGAAGCTGCACTAACCTGAAGCAAACCTTCTTTGTTCCCTGAGGCTTGGGGTGGTTTCTTCATATATATGGGCGTTGTGCCTGCATGTATGTCTGTGCACTACATGTGTGCCTGGTGCCCACAGAGGACAGAAAATGACATTGGATTTCTGGAACTGGAGTTACTTGGTTGTGGGCTGCCATGTGGGTATCAGGTATCTAACCCAGGTCCTCTGGAAGAACAGCCAGTGTTCTTAACCAGTGAACCATCTCTCCAGCCCTGTACTCCTAGTTTTATAACAATAGGGCTAAGAAGTTCTATAAACCAGGCATGATGGGATGGGCATGCCTGTAACCCCAGCACAGGGGAGGTAGAGGCAAGAAGATCAAAAAGTTCTAGGTTCGTTCTCCACCATATAGCAAATTCAAGGTCAGCTTGGCCTAGAGGCCAGTCTCAAAAAATAATAAAAACTTGAGTTTAAAAAAAAGAAATTGCAAATTCTGGACTTCTTCCATTCAAAGGTGTCAATTTTATATGGTTCAACCTAGCAAATTTGTTATTCCTGTTATGAAACACACCTAATAAAGAGCCTAGTAGTAATTTTCCAGGTGAAATGGACCACCTGTGGCTTTCAAGGAGGGTTTGTCTATCTGGGACATTTGCTGAGAAGGACATATGGCACCGTTACACATTTACTTATAAATCCTCTAGAAATAATTTAAATATACTTATTATTTTATGTATTTTTTTTCTGAAATGTCATCAAATTGTATCTTTCTTAAGATGAAGAGGATATGGAAAAAGAGTCCTGTCCTACATTAGGAGAAGGAGGTGACAGTGGTGGCCTCATTCCTGGAAAGTCTCTTGTGTTTTCAACCATGGAGCTGTTGATGTTCATTTTAGTACGGCATATGCCACACCTGAGTACTAAGATGTCGGACTCTCCAAGTCACATGGCCACGAAAACTCGCCTGTCAGAAGAAAGTGCTCGTTTGGTGGCAGCCACAGTGGCCATTCTGTCTGATTTGCCATCCCTTTGCTCACCAGCTGGTATGGTACTGATCGGTATTTGGGAGTGCACTATATGACCATAGGCAAAGATGAGCTTTCTTTGCATCTTAGCTTAGGTTTCTTTTTTTCTTAAATCTCAGGTGCTAAATGAGAAGTTTTTAAAGGGTTACTTTGCCTGTGAGAGCCTAGGAAAGACTAAAGTTTCTAAAACTAGCAACCTAAGGTAGCCTTGTTATCAATCTATCAGAGAGAGATCCAGGCTGTAGCTCAGTGCTGGAGAACTGGCCCGCATATGCAAGGTCCTTGTCTTGGTTTTGACCCCCAACATCCCAAAACAAATCAAAACTTGAAGATTGAGGGAAGACGTGAGATCAACAGATAGACATGGGGGGAATGACTGAACTCCTGATACCGTTCATGAATGTCACTGAACAATTAAAGCATGTCTGAAGAGAGTGAGTCAACCCTAACTGAAAAGAATTATGGTTAATAAAGATAACAGTTTTCTGTAAATACTGAAAACTATTTTATGGACTAGACTTTCTCTCAGTTTTAAAATAAAAATAGTACCAGAAGGTGTGTAGTACATTTCAGCCCAAGCAAACCTTTGTGGCTCCTACCTGACAAGTGTGAAAACAGTGGCTTCTCGATCATGGTTGCACCACAGGCACTGCACTGGAGAGCAGTTTNGGCTACGGATTCTAGGATACTCTCATTCCCCGTTTGCTTGCCCAGTCGTGTCCTTTATTTTCCTGACCTGAGTTCTCTTAGAATCACTTTAAGACTCACCCGGCTACTCAAAGCACNTGGTTTGTGTTCCGGTTTTTCAGTCCTCCAGTCTCATCCCCATTGTGAAGGGGAATATTAAATAGGTCACGTTGGAAGTAATAAAAACAAGATTCAGTTGGAACAAAAAAGAAAATGCCACTTCTATTTAAAAACAATATGGCACTTTCTTATGTTATTTTTCAAACTGATTTATAATGATAGTAATATGGTAAATTTTGAATAAAATCAAGGAAAGAAATAATATTAAATCACATTCAAGCCAAGCATGGTGATGCTGAGGTAGGAGAATTAGTGGGGCCCAGGAGTGTGGGATCAGCCTGTGCAAAATGACAAGACCTTATCTTAGGGAGAGGAGAACACAATCAACTGTGTGTGTGTGTGTGTGTGCGTGTGTGTTTGTGTGTGTGTGTATGTGTGTGTGTGT
>LZPO01017406.1:198176-214057 GCA_001675575.1 Neotoma lepida
TCATGTGGGAACTGCAGGAGCTACAAAATAACCTGGTTTGCTTTTATTTCAGGTTGTATGACAATCCTGCCCACAATTCTGTTCTTAATTGCAAGAATATTGAAAGACACAGCAATAAAGTCTGCAGACAATCAGGTTCCTCCTCCAGTCAGTGCAGCTCTGCAGGGGATAAAAAGCATCGTGACACTTCCCATGGCCAAAACCGAGGAAACTCAGAAACAGTGGACAGCTCTGATCCGGAGCACTCTTGCCTGCATCCTGGAGTATTCGCAACCAGGTAGCCTGTCAGAGTTTCCCACGTCTTAATTTCTAGATGTCTATTTCTGAATAGATTATTGCCTGAAGACCCTTGTCAGGAGACTGCTGTGTATCTCGGAGTCTACCCAGGACAGGTGTTTCATCCCACCTTCAAATTTGAAATATAAAAGATTCTTCCTGCACCCTGGGCTCTAAGAAGCACTATTCTTAGTGCTTAGATGTGTGTTGGTGGATTAAAAACAGAGACAATATATACCCAGAACNGACATGGTTGACAGACATATGTTGTTTTTTTCTTTTCTTTTGTCCCTTCTCCCTGTGGAATTCTCTCCCTCCCTCCCTCCCTCCCTCTCTTCCTCTTTGTTTTTGTTGTTTTTTGAAGCAGGGTCTTGTCATATAGCCCAGGCTAACTTCAAACTCATGATCATCCTGTCTCAACCTCTTGATTTCCTTTTGATTACAGAAATATACCACCATGTCTGGCTATGTTTTTCAATAAAAATAATAAAAATGGGAGCCAGATATGGTAGTGCACACCTTCTGCCATGGCAGAGGCAGGGCAGGTGGGTCTCTGTGAGTTGTTCCAGGCCAGGCAGAGCCATAGAGTGAGACCCTGCTCCAAAGAAAAAGTAGTAAAATAGGAAACAAAATACTTATGACTATTCCAACATATCCCCAAATATAACTACAATCTTGATATTGAAATATTTTATCCTATAATGTCTGTGTATAGAAATAAGTAATTTCTTACATTAATATGTATCAGTTAATCAATGTAGTTATCTGTGTATGTACATGTGTTATATCAAGTGAGATAAGTAAGTAATGAACAATATATGGTACTTGTTTATATTTTTTAAATTTACTTAAGTAAATTTATATGAGTAAAATCTCGTTCTTTTATTTCTTCATTCAATAATTTTCTAGAACTGCCTATTGTATATATATACACATATAAACCTCTTTTTTTGTTGTTTTTTTTTTTTCTGTAGACCAGGCTGTCTTCAAATTTGTGTCAATAATCCTGCCCCATCCTCTATGTGCCAGGAATTGCTGGCGTGCACCACCATGCTAAACCTCAACTTTAATAACTGTGCCAAGATGACGCCTGCCATAATTCCATACTATAATGCTGCATTTCTTCTATCATAATCAAGTGGTCTGTAGAGAGATTCTCTGAGACTACCTTAATTGTCTGCTTCCTGTCAGACTTTAACATAGCAATTGAAAAGTGTGCCTGAAGCATTTTTCCCTCCCCTAGTTCCACAGTGAGAGTTTTGTAATCCGTGTTTTTTAGGTTGAGGCATACTCTGTAGTAAACATTGAGAGAGTATTGTTCATGTCTGTAATTCGCCAATCACCCTGCGTTGCTTCCCTTTTGTTCCATAGATGATTCTATGCCTGCGCCTGATGAAGTGAGCACACTTACAGCTATAGCTCTCTTCCTGTGGTCAGCCAGCAGTGAGATAATAGGAGTGCAGTCCCTACAGAATGGCTGCATGAACAGATTTAAAAGTGCTCTGAATTCATGTGACCCGTGGGTGAGTTATACTTCAACAATCTATTGTGTCAGGAGTTTTCACATTAACTCACTACGATGTGACACGTGAAATAAAAACTTACATGTTTGGCTTTATTTTTTAACTCTTGTTTATTTATTATTGTGTGCAAATGTATGATGTTTGTATGTGTGCAGGTACCTTGTATGTCATCACAAGCATTTTTACCTGCCAAGCCATCTGGTCAGTATGGCTTTTAAATTGAAAAATTGTTAGAGAACTGTGTATTTAAGCACTAAGAGTGACATTTGTAGATTCTTCTATATGTCTGAAATATTTTATTAACCGTGGCTATAATTTGCATGGGTTTTGTTTTTCAGTATTTATTTCAGTGATAACCAAGAATGTTAAAGAATAAATTTACATTATTGCATCTTTTAATGAACATTTTTATTAGTTTGTTTTGTCAAAATCCAAGTTAATGCTTCTCAAGCATGCTACACACTAGGAAAAGAAAATCAGTGCAGAATATTCCTGACCTCCACCCTGTGCTTCCTTAAAGTCTTCAGATTTATGACTCAGAGACCTGTATTCTTAAAATGTCCTCCACACTTTTCTATGTCCAGAGAAATTTGGTAGTTCATTTTCTTTTTAGCCTGTCCTGGAACTCACTCTGTAGACCAGGCTGGCCTCGAACTCACAGAGATGCACCCACTCTGCCTCCCGAGTGCTGGGATTAAAGATGTGCACCACCACCACCCGGCTCATTTTCTAACAGCACTGAAATAAATGTATTTCACTCTTAGTCCCACACATCAATGAGCACCCCCTCTACTTTTTCCCTTAAAAAATGTTAATACTGTAGTAGGCATGGTGATACATGCTTTTAATCCTAACACTCGAGGCAGAGGCAAGCCTATCTCTACAAGTTTGAAACTAACCTGATCTACATAGTGAATTCCAGGCTAGCTGTAGCTATATAGTGAGAACTTGCCTTAAAAAAAAATGAAAAAAAAAAACAGTTAATATGTTCCTATAAATAGTTATTTCCAAAGAGTCAAATGGAGTTGATGTATCTAAATAGTGTATTTTTGTAGCTTTATTTCAGGTCAGTCCTTTGTTAACCTCCCTGACTACACTGCATTAAAATCAGAGAGACAATTACATGTTAAAGAAAGAATTGAAAAGAAATCAGATTCCCAGTTTCTGGCTTTCCCATGCAGCAGAAATATTCGTTATGTAAGGATGGTGATTTGGTAACTCATGTATAAGGAATTTCTTTACTCTCCACTTTTATTTAGTTAGCGTTAAGTCCCACTGTTCTCCTTTTTCNTGTTGATGTACAATGTGATTGTCTACCCAGTAAGATCTGCCACATGCATTAGTTGAGAAAATCACTCTCTTCCATAGGTTCAAGCCAAATGCTACCAGCTTCTCCTCTCCGTCTTCCAGCATTCCAATCGCGCCCTTTCAACTCCCTACATCCATTCCTTAGCTCCACTAGTGGTTGAAAAGCTGAAGGCTGTCGAAAGAAACAGACCAGCCAGTAATACAGAACTTTTGGCTGTCCAAGAAGGAATTAAAGTTCTTGAAACATTGGTTGCTCTTGGAGAAGAACAGAACAGTAAGTGTTTTCTTATTAAAAGCCACTAGTCCAAAGTGAAGACCTGTATTTTTTATGAACCTCAGTGTTAAACACAGGCTTTGCAACAGTGCGTTTCCCAAGAAGCAATTACCGTCTGAACACATAATATATCTGCTCATGTTTCTAACACAATGTATTGCATTTACTTATATTTATTTTTTATGAGTGAGAAGTCACAGGGAATTACTGAGGGCATTTTAACACACTAATTTTGTTTTTAATTTTCTAGGAGTGTGTTTTTAAGAACTAGGAACAGTACAGATATTTAATAGAATTTTTTAAATAAAATATGAATTACATAAGCCTTATGTTATAACCAGGTAAGTATAAGTACCAAGCATCATAAGATACCTCAGGATTTGATACTTAATTTTTTTTGCTTCATGATTAATGCAACATGCATTTATTGAACCAGAAATGCATACTTTATACACAAAGTATAAGCTTTGTGTATACTTAATAGATACATACTAAAATGTGATTTTTAGTTGTTATGGAAAAGCTAAAATTTTCAGCAAATACCTTATGATTGAACATCAAGCTGCTCCCAATTTTCAAGACTCTCTTCCCTGAGCCGGGGAATAGCTCAATGACCAAGGGCTCACCTGCATATACAAGCCCTAGGCTCCATGATAAGCATGGGGCTGGGGGCAGGTCGAGGGTCTCATCTCTGTCTTCATGTTAAGCTTAATTCTAAATTTGGGCATCTGTTGAGGAATCGAAAGTCAAGTCAGACTTCAAATACTGAAGGACAGTAAGATCAGTGCTAGCATTACAAAGTGAATAAGGTTAAGTCCTATTTATAAAATCTATAGTTAGTAAAATAAATACAGTAAAGTTACATCATACTTTCTACACAAGTAACCTACACATAAATTTATTACTTTCTATAACAGTGTCTTCAAAAAAACCAATCCTTTTTTCCTGTCCCTTTTTTGTTTTGTTTTGTTTTGTTTTTTGTTGTTTTTCGAGACAGGTTTTCTCTATGTAGCTCTAGCTGTCCTGGAATTCACTATGTAGATCAGGTTGGCCTCAAACTCATAGAGATTCTCCTGCTTCTGCCTCTGAGTGCTAGGATTACAGGNATGTGCCACCACAGCTGGCTGAATGTNNTAGTTTTGACACTACTTCATTTATCCCTGCTGAAGANTGAGCCCATGGCTTCATGCATGCTAAGCACATGATCCACCACTGAGCTGTATCTCCAGTCACACAATAGCTTCTCAAAATTCTCTACTATCTTTACAATTGCTGGGGAACTTTTTCGTTAAAAGAGGGCACATTTGCAAAGAGGTGAGAAGAGTTAAATGATAATTCAAAACCTAAAGGTTTACCCTCTTGGAATCGTAATTATATAAAATTTTTAAAAATCTAGAAGATATTGCCACTAAATTAATATCACTCATTCATTAACTCATCATTTGTTTGTTAGTGCCCTCCTAGTGTATGTAATCATATCTATTTACAAGTGATTTTTACCATTTTTACCCCTGTGAATTGAGATCAAACCTTATGCTAGGTAGGCACTCTTGTCACCCATCGAGCTACGTCCCCACCCCTCCTTTACTTTTGTATAACATTTAGTCTTAAATTTTAAGTTAAAAAATCTGATTGCTAAAAGTCTTGCTGTGTTGTAGAATATTTATAATNCAAATAAAACTGTGTTTATTATTGGCACATCTTACTAATACTGCAGATGGTCTTACTTGAGAATGGAGATTACAGCACTTTAGTAGTACCAGTGTTTTCTGCCTTAGTTTCTGAAAGAGAATCATTTAGTTCAGGGACATGGATGGGGCCTGGCTGGCTATTGAACCATAATTGCACAAGTAACATACATTATCTGTCATATATTGTATAGTATATTGTTCTCTTAACAGTGTCAATTAGGCCAGTCTTTGCTGTCTTTTGTTACAGGAGTCCAGCTACTCGCTCTGTTAGTGCCCACTTTGATCTCTTACCTGCTGGATGAAAATTCCTTTGCCTCAGCAAGTTCCATCTCCAAAGATCTTCATGAGTTTGCACTCCAGAACTTAATGCATATTGGACCTCTGTACCCACATGCTTTCAAGACGGTAATGGGGGCCGCTCCCGAACTGAAAGTGCGCCTAGAAACTGCTGTCCGAGCAAGCCAAGCCAGCAAAGCCAAAGCAGCTGCCAGGCAGCCGGCCCCTGCCACACATTCTGCACCAACAATTAAGCTAAAAACAAGCTTCTTTTAGTGTGTTCTTCCAGTCATTTTTTTGTATTTATATTTTAGGTAGTGAGTATATTTTAGGTAGTTTAGGTAGACAACCCCTCTATCTTTCCAGACTATGTATGGATTGTTTTATTTGTATATTGGAATTACAATGCTTTGAAGTTGATTGAGTGAAATAGTGTTCACACCTCGTGCTGATTTTTAAAGATCGTGTGGTAGATATATTTCCATTTTTATTCTAATGATATCTTTCTTTTGCTGACTTTTGTTGTTACTGTTTGGGGGTTTTGGTTTTGGGTTTTTGTTACTGGTGATTGGACTCAGAGCCTTGCTCATTCTAAGCATGTACTGTACTGTGACATACACCCCTAGACCCTAATTAACTTATTTTTGTAGACACCAAGCCGTGTTCTTTTCAATTTAAATGCTAAGAACATAATTATATCATGTAGTTGGGCAGCCTTTGAATATTATCAGGAAAATAAAATGAATCAGACTTTAGCATTTGTCATGAAAAGTTCATTGAAAAGCAAGCAGATTGTAAAATTTGATGTAACTCAAAAAACAGAAAAAAAAATCTTTGTTTTATGGCAAATATAGTATGAATAAAATCACATTTTCTAACCATTTCATCAAATGTCCTTATCTTTCTGATGGGCCTATATCGTTCACATTAAATGTCTAAATTATGCTTTGTGTGTTTATCTGTTGCTAACTGAATTGAAATTCTCATCTACAGATTGACTAAAGTGTTTCGAATGTGGCATGCTAGTCTACTTATTTTTAATGCCTAAAATTTGTCCTGCTTTATGCTTTGTAATTACAGAGCCTCAGGTTCTGACTGTGGTAGTTAGTTTCATTCATCAAATATTTATTGAGGCCTGCTGTGGATACGGCATCAAGCTAAGTGCCTGAGGGCACATGGAGGGAATTACAGGTTAGGTGTGTCTCTCATGCAATAGGAATTTACCATGCAAAACAGGTAACTGGTTACGTGAATGCTCGTCACACCACACACCAGTCAGCAAATTTTAATCACCAGTTTTACCAGACACATAGTTGAGACTCTTTATCAACAAATGAGACCAAAGAGTGACTTTTCTGAACATTTGAAATATGTAATGCTATTTGAAATCTGCTACCTGCCCCTTATTTTCTCCTACTGTACCGACTAGCCCATCTTGGTCTTTTAGACGCCTCAGAAAGGTATTTGTCTCACTGGTTTTTTTCTTTTCTTTCTACAGGGTTGATTTTAATTTCAGACTTGGGCTTCCAACATTTATCTTCTTGCTTTTTGTTTTTGTTTCTATTTTTGGTAAAATTATTCTTCGTGTCATGTAATTTCAGTGATTGAAAGTGTCTGGTTGGGGCTGGGGATGTATACAGTGTTGGATAACTTCCCTAGTGTGTGCAAAGCCCTGGACTCAGCCCCAGTACCGAGAAAATACAGTACAGTTGTACAATTTAGTGGCATTTCGTACATCCCAGCAATCCTCAACAGTCACACGTCTTCATTGCTCCAGAGGACCCTGCATCCTTAAGCTGTTATCTTCCTTTCCCCCAGTCTTAAGCTGCCACCTCCCCTCTGCCTTCTGTCTACATTTCCATATGTGGACATTTATTGTATGGAGTCATGTGTTCTTTCATGACTGGTTCATCCTTACTGTAGTGTGAATCATCCTGTCACTCTTTTTAGTGGTAGAATACTATTCTGTTGTATGCACACATTTCCCTTATCCACTCCTGACCTGAAGGACACTCGGGCTCTTTCCACCTCCTTCCTCTTCTGAATATCTTGTAAGTAATGATGCTCTGAACAATTATGTACAGAATTTTCCATGAACTTGTTTCTTGAGACAAGTTCTCATTCTTTACCCAAGGCTGGCCCCTAACTCAGAATCCTTCTGTCTTATCCTTCTGAGTGCTAGGATTTATAGGCATGCATCACAAACATATATTTTAATATCTCATCAGTATCTAGCCAGAAGTGGAATTGCTGGCTTAAATAATAACCCTATCTTTAACTTTTTAAAGACCTGCCAAACTCTTCTAATATTATTTTTGTACACATGCATGCATGCACATGACCCCTTCAACTTGTCTATTTATGTAGATCCTTGTTTTTGCCCTGGCTATTTTTTGCTGTTCTTGGTACCTCCTTGGCTTTTCCTGATATTTCCCCTCTTCAGAGTAGATCACGCCATGTGTTCTTTCCCATTCTCCACCCTCCTCTCCTATCTTTGTTAGTACACTCTTATTCTTTCCCTAACTTCTTCTTCTTTTTCTTTCTTTTTTTTGTTTTTTGTTTGTTTGTTTGTTTGTTTTGTTTGTTTTGTTTTGTTTTTTGAGACAGGGTTTCCCTGTGTAGCTTTGGCGCCTTTCCTGGAACTCACTCAGTAGCCCAGGCTAGCCTGGAACTCACAGAGATCCACCCGCCTCTGCCTCCTGAGTGCTGGGATTAAAGGTGTGTACCACCACCGCCCCGTTCCCTGACTTCTAAGCTACTGCCAACTNTTACTTTTCTGTCACTGTAGCTATAAAATAAAATCTCTTGAAAGAATTAGGGATGATCAAGGCCAGCCTGGTCTACAGAGTGAGTTCCAGGACAGGCAGAGCTACACAGAGAAACCCTGTTAGGGGGTGGGGATTAGAGATGTGAGCCAGGTGGTGGTGCACGCCTTTAATCCCAGCACTTGGGAGGCAGAGGCAGGCAGATCTCTGAGTTCAAGGGCCAGCCTGGTCTACAGAGCAAGTTCCAGGACAGCCAGGGCTACACATACACACAAAGATGACTCAGTCAGTAAAGGGCTTGTCACACAAGTGTGAGAACAAGCACAGCATAGCATGTAGTATTTAGTCTGATAAGCAATTTTTATCTGTATATAAATGATAGTATACATATATTAAATCCAATGTAGCACATAAGTTTAAATATGGCAGGTCACCCCTGTCAAGAGATGCTGGACTTTGGAGATGGCTCAATTGGTACTTATCTACAAAAAGTGCTTATCTACAATATTGAGGGCCTGAATTCAGATCCCACTTAGGCATGGTGACGTGCACCTATAATCTCAGCCTGGGAGTTGAAGCAGGAGGACAGACATGCATGTGCACCCATACACACTCATGCACACACGTGGACATATACACCACATGCACAATTTGTTTTAAATTTAAAAAGCTGATGTTCTGTTGTGTGATAGGTGCTGTACTAGCCTTCCTAGATCCATTCAAATAATGGCAAACGATGGGCATAATTAACCCAAATTTCAAAACATACTCAATTATAACATTCCTATTCCTTGCATTTTCTTCATTCTTAATTAGAATGTTTAGGTTGTTGTCAGAAATGATTAGAAAATAGCTATAAATAAATTTCTTGTTCAATACTTTCCACCAAATGAATTATTATCATTATTATTGTTATTATTATTTTGGTTTTCTGAGACAGGGTTTCTCTGTGTAGCTTTGCAGCCTGTCCTGGAACTCCCTCTGTAGCCCAGGCTGGCCTCGAACTCACAGAGATCCGCCTGCCTCTGCCTCCCGAGTGCTGGGATTAAAGGCATGCGCCACCACCACCCGGCATGAATTATTTTTAAAACCTGACTTAATTATCATATGTAATCATACCATTTCTAGTTCCCTCATGTCTAAAATCTTATGACATTATTATTTATGGACTTCATGGTTTAAAAGGATGTCATATTTCAACCATAACTTGGGGAAATTATCCTGAGCTAGTGATGAAGAGTGTGATGGTTGTACATGCACAAGTGACCAGTGCCAAGGTCCTTCCGCAGCCTGGGTTCAGGTCCTGAGGCTGGGAAGGAGCATTGGCTCGAAGAAATGAATTGTCCGACCACCAGATGAGTTTCACTTAAGTGGCCAGCCCTGAATAGCTCCAGCCATCTTTATACATCAAAAAACAAGCATGTTTTTCCTTACAAGTTTTCCCATCCTGCAACGTTAACCTCCATCAAAAACAAATAGGTCAGATATGTTTTTTTTCCCAACTTTTACATCAAAACATCTTTAAACCAAAAACAACACTTATCATTTTGCCAGCTTGACCAAATATCAAGGCAGGTACATCCTGTCTTTACAAAACTAAAAGGTGATTGACATAGGCACACATTTTCAAGAACAACAATCCTGTTCAAAGCGTATTTACAGAAATAGGGGTGATCTGCCTCCGATCCTGTCAGCACTGAATCAGGACAGCTCCCAGGGTCTGGAGTGACAGCTGGTATCCCCAGACAAGAAACCTGAGAAGCACCAGCTCCCAAAAAATTTTAGGGAAAAATATTCAAGAAAAAAACAGGGTTTTCCAGGAATGATCACATTTGTCCCATGCATGATTGACAAAATGACACTAAAACCATCAAGAGAATCATCAATATTACGAGAGAGAGGAGAGCATGCAAGCCACGCAGTCCCAGCAATATTCTGCCCTGTCCCAAAGTCCACTGGTCTTTGCTGAGTGAGACTGTCCCCATGGGCTTTTGCCTCATGGAGACCCATTGGACAAGCATTCATATACTGGTCAAAAACTAGGCCACATGGCCCCCAACAGACCAGCACTTCTCAGGCACATGTACTTGTCTTCACTCTTTATTATATATATNTTTTATATATACATATACACACTTATATATGCATATATATAGCTGTGATGGGGATTTAACCCATGGCCTTATACATTTAAGCTGTCTACCACTAAATTATATTCCTATCTTAACATCTATCATTTCATTCTTTCTTCTTTTTTTTAACTTAACTTTTTTAGAGACAGGTGTTCACTTTGTAGCCCAGGCTGGCCTCAGATTCACTAAGTAGCCCAAGCTGACCTCAAACTTCAACAATCCTCCTGCCGTAGCCCTTGTATGCTTGGATGACAGGCATACTCCACCATGACTCCTTTTTCCCCTTTACTCTCAATCCTAGTCAAGAAATCCATTGTTTTATAACTTTGATTAATGATTTGGTTGTTAAATCTCTTCCTTCTTTCTAATTCCTTTCTAATTACACAGAGAAATGCCTCTCTTGTCTCGTTTGAGAAACTAAAGTGGGCTTTAGTCTTGTCTAATGAGTGTAAAGTAATGTCAGGGGAAAAAAGAAAGTTGAGTTTATGTCTTATTGTAAACTAATCAATTATAATGAAATTTTCATTCATTAACATTTTAGGAAAATTCCTCCAATCCACTATCCAGAAAAGAAATCCATGTCNATATTTGTGTGTAATTTCCTCCATATTATGATGACTGTATGGCAGATGTCTTAGCTTATTTCCTTCTATATTTGTTTTATAAGCATTCTCCTGTAATATTACTCTAATAATGTGGGAAAGATTTAGTGATTTTTTTTTTAACCTCTGGTCCTTGCACATGCTGGGCATGTGTCTGCCATTGAGCTATAGCTTCAGCAGTTTTGTTTGCATATGTGTGTGTGCATAGGTACCTGTATGCTTGTTTACATGTGCACATGTGTGTCCATGCGTATGGAGACCGAGGTTGATGTGGAGTGTCCTTCTTGCTCACTCTCCACCTTCTGCGGGGTCTCTGAGCTGGAGCTTGTCTCAAGGCCCAGTCTTCCTCGTCTGGCCAGTTCATCTGGTTAGTCCGGCTAGCTCCAGGGATTCCCTGGGTCTGATTTGATGCTGGGGTAACAGACAGGCCACCAAGCCCACCTGGCTTTTTATGTGGCTTCTGGGAATCTGAGCCTCCTTCCCATGGCAAACACCTTAGCTGCTGAGCCACCCCCTCAGCTCCCCAGCAGGTTTTTCGTGNCACTTTACANTCAGTGCACCATTACTTGCAGCCATTTTCCTATAATTACTCTGTTTCCAGTTTTTACATCTCAAGGAATAGTGTTACATTTGGCTTTATACTTTCTCCTTGCAATAGATTTCCTAGGACTTCTTTTTTTTAAACCAGCTTAAATTTTGCTTCAGATTGCTGAATTTTATAGTAAGCGACGAGTTTTGTTTTGTTGTTTTTTTCTGTTGGTTCATTTTTAAGCTTGAGGACAATTTTATTAAGGTTAAAAAGAAGAAGCTGGGAGGTGGTGGTGGCACCAGTGGTGGAGGCTCACGCCTTTAATCCCAGCACTCGGGAGGCGGAGGCAGGAAGATCTCTGTGAGTTCGAAGCCAACCTGATCTACAGAGCAAGTTCCAGGACAGCCAGGACTACATGGAGAAACCCTGTCTCAAAAAACCAAAGAAGNATGTGAATGCTCACACTTGTTACATGTATCACACAAATAGAGAGAGAGAGAGAGGAAGAGAGGGAGGGGAAGGGAGAGGAAGTTAAAAAGAATGAGAATGGAGGAGAGAAAAAGAAAAAAGAAAAAGAAAAGACACGTCTTAAACCAGTTAAGCCAACACAGAGGTCAACCACAAGGCAGAGGCGTCCACATGTTGGGGGCAGGGCTTCAGTGAAAGAGTGAAGCTCAAAATGTTAGGGAAAGCATGCTTAGAAAAGAGAGAAAAGAAAAGAAAAAGTTATGCTTTTCTGAGTAATTCAGAAAACAGGCAGACTTACAAAGCTGCATAGCTACACTCTGGGGGATTGGGTAGAGGTGACATTCTAAGGGGGACCTCAAAATTGGGCTTGGTCCTTTGAAAACAATTTAGAAATGCCTACTAATACAGGGATGAAGTGCCCTCTATGAATTCTCATCGGACATCCTCGTGAAATCTCTTCCCTTGGTAATCAGTTCCTTACTGCGACCTTCAAGGCTCTGTTTAACCCGATCTGTGACTTGACATCCTCTTTTTATTCCTCCTGGTGTNCGTGGCTGTAGCATCCTCATTTGTCAGGTATTTTTCTCAGAGGGACACTCNAAGGCTGGAATGAATGCCTCTGAAATGTATTGTCTTTGCTGAGTAAATGCTCTGTAAATAATAGCTATAAAACTACTATCCTCTCATGCTGTATGTATTTGTCACATTGGCCTTCTTGGCATATGTCACCTACGTTATTTACTTTTTCTTCCTCAGAGTGTCTAAACTTAACAAAAACCGAAAAACCATTCCGCCCTCTTCTAGTTGAATTTTGTTTGTCTTTTATCCCTCCCTCTTTGGTCCTGGGACTTCTTTCATGTTTCCATACTGGTTAGATCTTATACAAATATGGCAGTGTTAATTTGGTTATTGTCTTATACTAAGAACTATATTTAAACGGCCTCTCCCATCCCCAACCCCCGCCCCCAAGGTGAATTTGTGTGTACTGAATACAGATGGAGTTTGGAAACAATCAGCAACTTGGCAGGTTCCATATTACAAGGTCACATAAAAGTCTGTGTGAGCTGCTTCAAACCNCTTCTGCCCTCCTGCTCCAGGCGCTTCACGTCCTGCTGCTGAGGGGAAATCTGGGAAAGGAGATAGCGTAGATAATGGTAGAACTTTCCATCCCAGAGACCAACTGCACCTTCTGCAACTAACACATAGTGAACAGTATCCGTATTGAGAGTCAGAGTAAAGGGAGCAATACAGCACATGCAAATTAGGTCCAGTCCTCTTGTGAGAAATCTAAGAAAAGCAAGAAATGTCAAAAATTAAAGCCAAATGTGAATCTGGAAGTTCCAGGTTCATTCATTCATTTTTTTTTTGTTTTGTTTTGTTTTCTGGCACTAAGCCCTGGCTTTTCTCTCTTACTTATTTATATAAAACAATGTACAAAAGAAAAATGTGCTATGTTTGCATTCTTTTGAGGATTGACTTACTGTGTGTCAGAGGAACACCGTGTAGGAGTTGGAAGGGGGATGCTGTTCTGAGTAACTCATGCCCAAGTGAAGGTTGAGTGTTTTCTCCTGAGAGTAGCTGTACCTGGAAAGGAGTACATCTTAGGTATACACTCACATGTACACAACACATACATGACCGTACACCACACACATACACACACATACACACACATACATACATGCACGCATGTTGAGAAGAGCTTCTACTCGTTGGAAGTTTTAAATAAGAAGAGGTATCAAGCAAAGTCTGGAGTTGAGGAGGGAAAAGGAAAATGTGATGAGGGGCTGGAGAGATGGCTCAGTTGNTTTGAGCACTCGCTTTTCTAGAGGACCTGGCTTTGGTTCCCAGCACCCACATGGTGGTTCATAACCCTCTGTAACTCCAGTTCCAGGGAATCTGATGCTTTCTTCTGGCTTCTATGGAAACACATGTGTTGGATGCAGGCAAAACATTCATACACAGAAGATAAAAATAAATAAACATATGTGTATATATACATATTATTTGTATACGTATATGTTATATATATATATATATGAGTATGATCAAGACCTAATCTGTTTGCTGAGGTGAATTCTGAGGTTGAGCACCACTACTAGTCTAAAAGAAGACTTGCTACAGCTTCAGAACTGTATAATCACTTCAGGCTGTTCTGTGTTCAATGTTTATATGAATATAATATAAATTATTATATTTGTAATCTTACAATTATTTAAATTGTAATCTTGCTGTAGTCTTGAANTTTTATTTCTCTACTTACCAGCCATCACAAAACTAAAATTAACTTTAACTGAATAATGAATGTTTAAAATAGAGATGAAATTTTATTCTGAAAAGAGAGCTTTTACCATGAAGTGTCAAACACTGGCCAGTAAAATAAAATAGTGTTTGCTTTGTCATCCAAGTTTCAAAATGATCACTCCTATAATATACTGCTAACTCTTACTTGTCTATATTTAATTATTCCTTTTATACGTTATCTAGAAAATGTGAAATGAAATTTACAGGTAAACTTATTAACTAAAATGAATTTTAGTTTAATTTTAAATTATTTTTAATTTATGCATATGTATGCCTTTGCAGGTGAGTGCAAGTGCCCACTGAGGCCAGAGGTGGTGTATCCCCTGGATCTGTAGTTACAGGTGGTTGTGAGATTCTGGGACTCAAACAACATCCTCTGGAAGAGTAGTATGTGCTCTTCAGGGCTGAATCATCTCTCCGGCCCCAAATGTTAATTTTAAAACTAAAATAAGTCAACTTTCTTTGCCCCCAAAATAATAGTAACTGCAATAATAACTAACAAAGGCTATTTCCCTATTCTATGACAAGTTCGTGATGCAGATTTAATTCTNGGACTCCAGGGGAGTTTTCAGATGCTAGAACTCCTTCATTCTCAGTGTCTACTGGGTGTTTCCACAACTCAGCCATTAGCAAACTGCAGATCTAGGCATCGCATTTGGGGAGTCTACGGGAAGCTGGATGCAGGAACAAGCTCCCTGACACAGGCCAGGCAGGAAGGAGAGGGGACAGAGATGGACAGGACAGATGGTTAGCAGAGGTGAACAAACAATGGGTTATTGCAAGTTCCTGTTCCCCGACGTGATTTTCGTTCTTTTGGAGCCTTCTTTCCACCCAGGCAATTTCCTTTTTCTGCCCAGAACTCTGAAAGAGCCATCAAGTTCAATTTGAAGCCTTTCTGGGAAACCCAAATAACTGGTCATTTTGCACAGCTTGGGAAAAACAGCCACCCGTTTTAAATGAAAAACAGAAAAAAAAAATCAGAGGAGTTGTCATTTTGTAGAAATGTAATACTGATCTTACAAAGCATACATGGATAACCCAAATGTAGCAGACGCTTCTACCATCCAAGTACCCTGTTAGCAGCTCCCATTTTCACCTTAAGCTACTAATACTGATACATGAGTCAACACCTCCACAGTNGTTCTATGTGCTCAGAAAANAAACTNTTTTTCATGTTAGGCTTTATTGTATAATGAAAATATTGGGAAGTCAACAACATCATGAGTTTTGTTTGAGGCTTAGAGGTTAGCTTAATGCATTAGTCTTGTTGGTTTTAGGATTATTTTAACTCTAGGAATACAAATAATTATAAGGGCCCTGGTGTTTACCAGGGCCTTAAGTGTGTGTGTGTGTGTGTGTGTCTGTGTATGTGTGTGTAAATTTCAGTTAGTCTTGTGAACTGTATTATAAAAATAGCTATGATTATTCAGTAATATACCACATGGTAGGTACTATGTTAAAGGTTTAATTAATTCTCCTATATAACCTCACAGTTATTCTGTAATAATAAAAAATGAGAGAACTGGACCAGTGAAAAGGCTCAGCGGGTAGAGCACTAGTTGCCAAGTATGACACACATTCTGAGTTCCACGCCCAGAGACCCACATGCTGAAAGAAGAGAATCTACTCCATAAGTTATGCTCTGACCTCCATACACGAGCAGCAAGTGTGTGTGTGCATGTACAAAACAAAGAGACAAAACACATACACACACTCACATGCACTCACTCACA
>LZPO01017407.1:0-22088 GCA_001675575.1 Neotoma lepida
GGGATTACAGATTTCTGTATAGGAGGCATGCCCCTGAAGCTAAACTGCCCTGCATGACTACAGTACAGGGCTTGAGGGTACATGCATGTGGGGGGGTCAGAGAATAATTTTCAGAAGTGGGTTCTCTCCTTCCACTGTGTGGGTTCTGGGGATTGAACACAGGTCCTCAGACTTGGCAGCAGGTGCCTTGGCCTGCTGAGCCCTGTCGCAGCTTGTACAGACTTTAGGGGTGCTTGTAGGCCCAGACTCTGGAGCAGTCTCTCCTTGTTCCTTCTTTGATTCTGGCAGATGTATTTCCAATTCTAGAAAGGACCTGCTGTGAGATGCTGCTGCTGTGTGCTAAGAGACCAAAACTGCGTGGGAGAGCCATTCGTGGACAGCCCGAGTTGCCCTCTGGGTCTCTTCCTTGTCTCACCCATCAGACAACCCCACAGAACTCCTACAGAAGAGGGACTAAACTATATGATGGTTACTCAGCCCTTCAGTCTAGTTATTAGAGCCTTGTCAAAAAGCTAAATGGGACCTCAGAGATTATCTAGTTTAACATCGCTCTCCTTTTCATCAGATTTTCATCAAATTCCAGTTAGGCTAAGGGCATGTGACTGACTCTTGGCTGCATAATTCCAAAGTCAATGGTAATTTTTTTTTTACTAACAGATCACAATTGATCGTGTCTCAAAAAGATAAAATATTAGCATAATCGTGAGCATGTTAAAATACAAATGGACTTGATTAGGATGCTAACAACATATTCCGCAGTTGACTGTTTGCATGTCTGTCAGAATAAGGACAACAAAACTAAGGGTCCTCACCCTTGGATCCAAATATATAGGGACAAGCCGATGGATCCAGAATTGAAGGACTAGATGGTTTATGGTTAGTGTTAAAAGAATCTTTTTATCACCAAAATCTCTGGCACTTCATACCTCAGATATACCTTTCATAAATTAACACTTCTATAGTGTTTATTAGGGGGCAGACATGAACTAATTTTTTTTTTGTAGATAACTCACTCAGTTCTTGTAACAGCACAAAAGTATGTGCTATGCTTAGCTACCTTTTTGAACACAAGGAAACTTAAGACACTGAGGTAAATTTTGACCCCAAACCTGCAGCTTAAGTAGCAAAGTTAAGATTTAGACTCAGGTAGGTCTTAGCTCTACCAGCTGCTAGAACATGGTGCTGTGCCCAGGGTCTTCCATTGAACACCAACACCACCGACTCCACACCTAGTTTTTCGGTGTTATGAGTCAAGAGTTAAAGAACACACACTGAGGACACCAAGCAATCACAGCTCCCAGTGCTGTAGCTATAGCTATGACAAATATTCCTATCCTCTCCTGAGTCATGCTGATTTCATGGTGTTGACTCTCCACTGTACAGCTGTGACTTTACATATAATGTCCCAAACAGCTCCAATCCCTCTTCCATATCTATGATTCTGCTCTGGTGAGTTAAAAGTTAGTTCTCACATCACTATTGTTTTTTATTTAAGAGCTAGAAATTACTTACTAGGAAATTCCTTTTCACTGTATGAAGATGTGTCACTGTGATTGGTTTAATAAAGAGCTGAGTGGCCAATACCTAGGCAGGAAGAGGTTAGGTGGGACTTGCGGGGACAGGGAGGACTCTGGGAAAAAGAAGGTGGAGTCGCCAGCCAGACTTAGGCAGTATGGACAGATGAAGTAATGAGCCATGCCACAGGACATAGATTAAAATAAATGGGTTAAATTTAAGTTATAAGAAGAGCTAGTGGGGCAAGCCTAAGCTAAGTAATTAATAATAGTAATAATAGCAATTAATAATAAGTCTCCATGTCAATATTTGTGAGCTGGCACCCCAAAGAAAAGTCAGACTACAAGGAAACCTCTTTTTTCCTTTCAGAAATAAGACAGCCTGTAAGACCTACTTAAAATATTCAAACGCTCCTCTTTCAACGTATTTTCACTCTATCCCTCATTTTCTATTGCTTATGTAATGTTCTTTCGTCTCCGACAAAAAGATGCCATAGATCCTGAGGCCAGGAAGACAACTTGTGGCTAGGAAATGTGTGCTGTCTGTCAGTGTTTTCGAAGATTTCTATGATTGATATCCTCCATATCCGGGAAGGGAGGGGAGCGTTATCTCTCCATCTTCATGATGCTACTGTGATCATCCATACACCCCCAGGAAGGATAATAGTATAACTTAGCCCTGTTACATTTTCCACGTGAGATCATATATTTGTATTTTGAGGTTGTTCTTCTAATAATGAAAATTGAATTTTAATGGGAAACACTTTCAAGGCATCTGAAAATGTTTCTACTTTTTCTAGAGGAAGGCTGAGATATATGAAGACTCTCCAATTTAATACCATTGTTAGTGACTGTGCTTGTTTCTTATGAGGTCTTTTAGTTCAGTGGTTCTCAACCTTCCTACTGCTGAGACCCTTTAATACAGTACCTCATGTTGTGGTGACTCCAAACTGTAAATTTATTTTTGCTACCTCAAAACTGTAATTTTGCTACTATTGTGAATCGTAATGTAAATATCTGTGTTTTCTGATGGTCTATGGCAACCCCTGTGAAAGGGTTGTCCGACCACCAAGGGGTTGCAACCCACAGGTTGAGAACCACTGCTTTAGTTGTCCTTATTCATTTAATTTCATTCAGAAAGAGAAAAGAATGTTCAAAAAAATCCCATATGCAATGGTGTACTGTAGATAATATAGTCTAATGTGAAAAATAATCACAGCACAGAGCCATGCTGTTCTGAAGTTTTTATCATGGCTAAAAATGTGACTAAGGAAAGATCTGGCCTGAGAAATTGAGACAGTTTAGCACAGTGTGTTTGCAGATGTGATACTGTGCAGTTGCTATACGGTTCATACCATCCTTTGCAGTTTCTGGAAGCTCACTCCACTTTAGGCCAAAAATATGAGGTAAGTGATTTTTGCAGCATAATAAAATTTATGTTCTTTGCAAGGAGACAACCATAGAACGGGGTTCATATCCTGTGAGTCTGTCCCCATGTACTTTGATGAGGATGTTACTTCATGGCTTTATACTTATTGACTGACTGCAAAAGTGATGCAAATGTTTGTCCTTCAGCTTCACTTACTGAATAAGCCTCAAGAGTGTTGTGATATTTTCCACACCACTTTTATTTTCATTTTGTAATGTCATATACTTGCACAAGGGCAGAATAGAGATATCCTAGTGGATGAATCCCCAGAAAACCACAAGGCAAATTTTTCTTGATAAGTGTTGTGTTTGACATAAAAATTTAAAAAGCACAAAGGTGGAGGCCACATAATCACTGACAGTTCACACATCCACACCACAGGGCGTTTCAGGCGCCTTCTGGAGCAGCCTCAGACAATTAGCTGGACCCTGTTTCTTCTTCAGAGGAATAACCAGCAATTAACATGGTCTTTCTCTGCTCCAGTTGCAGGAGGACACTGTTCCCTAAGGGAACAGCTTTGCAATCAGGCTAGGCCAAGTTTAAGCTAATCTCCTTGCAAACACAGAACTGTAGGCTGGTGGCTACCGGTCTTCCTTTGAGAAATTTCATCTCAACCAACATATTTGTGGGTAAAGTATAACTGATGATGTCATTTATTGGATGCAGTACTGAAAAAGTCAATGTGCAAAAGCTTCCCTACTGAACTTTGAGTAGACTGTCCAGCAGCAAACTCTTTCCTGTTTTATATAAGGAACCACAGTCAACTCTGTGCTAAGACCACTTGTTATGGAATTCCTATGTTTTTCTTTTCATAAGTGTATGGTGAGGGCAACCTTGAAAATTCATTCCTCCTGGTATTGTCTTTAAATATTGGTTTAAAAATTTTATTTTTTAATATATAATATAAAATTTAAATTAAAAGGCACTTTAGTAATGAGGAATTTATTATTATTATTAAATTTATCAACAATTTTAGTGCCAAATGAGTATATCTCTCATAAAAGATTATTCAATATAGTATGAATATCTTGCTGAGGAATGAAGGGTTTGGGACAATGTTGCTAATGTTTTAGTGCCCCTCAGAATGTGTAGCTCATGTATATTCAAGTCTAACTGTTCTGGTCTCAATAAGGAAAGTCCTAGAACAGCCCCTCCCTGTAGCAGGCTTTTTCTTTTGGGGCATCAACCAGCTCCCAAATCACGACACAGAGGCTGATAGTAGTTAAGAATGCTCGGCCTTGATTTAGGTTCGTTTCTTGCTAGCGCTTATAACTTAACCTGTTTCTCTTCATCTACGTTTTGCCTCAGGGCGTTTTACCTTTCTTTCCTTCTGTATGTCTTACCTTTACTGCTTCTCATGTCTGGCTGGTGGCTGCCTGGCTTCTGGCCCTGGGTGTGTCCCTCTCTTTCTCCCTCATTTTCTCCTCCCTTTTCTCCTAGAAAATCTGCCTAGATTTCTCCTCCTACTTAGTCTCTCTGCTTGTCAGCCCCGCCTATCCCTCTCCTGCCTAGCTATTGGCCATTCAGCTTTTTATTAGACCAATTAGATGCCTTAGGCAGGCAAAGTGAAACAAATGCAACACATCTTTACATAGTTAAATAAATGCAGCATAAACAAATGTAACACACCTTTGCCTAGTTAAAGTAACACTCCACAGCATAAACAAATGTAACAACACACCTTTGCCTAGTTAAAGTAACACTCCACAGCACAAACAAATGTAGCACACCTTTGCCTAGTTAAAGTAACACTCCACAACACCTCTCCTTATCTATGTTTTCTTTCTAAGCAGCCCCACTCTGTTCCACAGTTTCATGGAGTAGTTAGATGTTGGTAACTCTAATTCCTATTTCTTTAGCTCTGCTTTTCCTCTCAAAGCTGTGTCTGTAACCCAACTCTTTGGCTTTTGCATGTCTAATCGGCATTTCAGAGTTACTGCAGTTAGCACATGACAATGAACTCTTCATTGTTCCTCCCGCCATGCAAACCCGCCATCTCAGCCAACAGCATCTCCCTCCACTACCTGTTCTTACCCAACCCTACTAGTTGGTCACAGTGGTGTCTCCACTTCTGAGGCACCTCACAGATGCCCCTTCTACCACCTATTTCCATCCATCCATCCTTTTCCGCCATCGCCCTCATGCATGCCTGGTTTGTGCCTCAGCTGCACCACTGTTGGTGGTAACTTGTTTGGTCTTACCCCTTTCTCTTCGTGAAGTCCGTTTAAGACTCCAAGCCAAACTTCTCTCCCTGGTAGCAAGCCTATCCTAAGCCTCTAGCTTCCTCCTGGCCATGTGTCTGCCATCATTTCCTCTCACTGACTTGCTTTTTCCATCTTTCTCACTGTTCTCCAGGCAAGCTGACTGTTTGTTTTGTTGTGCTCTTTCTCTGTAATAGGATAAACTCACACTCACCTCATTTTGCTTAGGTTCTTACAACAGAGTTTGAGTATCGTTCAGCCAAAATGCTTGGGACCAGCAATGTTTGGGGTCTTTTTATTTTCTTTCAGATTTTGAAATATATTTACATATACGTGATGAGATGTCTTAGGAATGGGACTCAAGTCTAAAATTCATTCATGCTTCTTATATATCCTATACTTATAACCTAAATAGAATTTTATACAATATGTTTAATAATTTCATGCTGGATAAAAGTTTGTATAACCAAGATGAAAGGGATCCAGAATCTTCCATCCCTTAGGGATGCTGAGGAGGCTGTGCAGTACACACATTTGACTGCAGTGTGTCCCGTGAGGACAGGGTGACATGTTCCACCTGTGGCCTCCTGTCACCTTTTTTTTTTATTCAAAATTTGGAGCATTTCAGATTTTGAGTTTTAGGATTATTGGGCTCCACATTTAATGAGTTATACGGGGAACTTAATATAAATCAGTGGTTCTCACCACCAGCTGCATACTGTTGGGCATCTGACTGAGTGAGTGTCAGAGAGGGGCTTGGGTGCAGGCTCTCTGAAAGGCTGAGGTGATCCTGAGGATAGTAAAGGTCGAGAATGCTGATCTAGCTGATAGGCCCTCTTTTGATTTGGTCATTTGACTTAGATGTTTTTGTTACTGTAAATATTAAACACATTTCAGTGCTGTCCCAGCAGTGGCAGCAATGACAAAACCTGTGAGAAAAGCACAGCCTATTCTTCAAGCTGAAATGATAGTACGAAAAGATAGCAGAACCATGAAAAGGATCTGCTAGGGCCATCCGGTCCTTGTGACATCATGGCACGCACTTAGATTTTAATAAGGAACATTTAATGGACCATGCTTTAGTCTTCATCCTGCTTTGCACTGAAGTCCCAATCTGTGTTTATATCATGTGACAGAATGAGCTCTTGACATTGAGAGTCAAGGAACCTGTCTTAACAAGAACCTACTGAAACTCGGTGGGATTACAGTTTCTTACACAGCTGAAACTTTTTAGTATTTTAAATTAGTATATTCTTGGCAGGAGTTTAACTTCCCATGGCTCAGAGAAACAATTTAACAGGAGACTATTGAAAAAAACACGAAAGAGAACAAAAGACTTAGTATCAATTAACGTCCAAGTTACCTAAATATTGTTATGCGAGTATAAGGGAATCAAACACTGACGGACTTCCAGTGTGAGGGAGAAGGAAGCCTTAGACAAGTCATTGGGATTTTCCTCAGTCATTAGCATTTGAAAAGCAGCTCAAGTGCTGAGGCATGCCAGAGGGCAATGGGTGTGCTCTGGCCTGAAGAATTTAATGACGCTGGCTGTAGGCACCGAGAATTGTCACTTGCAGTGGTTGATTGGAGAACTGAGGGAGCTGAAGGGCCTGTCGCTCACCTACCTGGAAGAAATGGTAGTTCATTTAGAGTTTACAACTGCCCTTGCTCAGATGATGGGTGGGGTGAACACCTACAGGCTCCAACAAGCAAGATGTATGACTATTGATTTGTTTCAAACCTCTATAAGCTCATATACTAACCACTGCAGTGGAATGATTTGGGGATGAGCTTGGTTAGGTGCAGAGGGTTATCCTTGTCAGTCTGGGAGAGAGGAAGTAGCAGATTTTCAGGTTCTTTTTGATATGGTTTTTAAGTTCAACTGCAGTAACGGAATGTTTCGGCCAGTCTCCATATTTTCTCAAAGCCTAAGACACAGGCACAGACGGACGACATGGCCTCCAATATCTGAGGATCTGAATTTGAATCCTGCTTTGAATGAACCAGCTTTGTCATTTGGGAAATAAACAATTACTGCCACTAATGTGGTAATGAATATGGAGGTGACAGATGAGAAAAACTCTTGCTGGTCCCATGGGAATTAGAGTCATCCTGGGGGAGAGGAAGCACACACTGGTGAATTTGCCTGTCTAGTGGGAGCTCAGTCAGCTGTTATTGTCCACAGAACTGGAAAGCCCCAGAGGGGGGCCTGCTGTCTTTGACAGGAACTCCCTGGTATCGCTCTGGGCCTTTCATTACTTGTTTCATTTACGTCATTTCGACTTAGGTGAAGAAATGTGTTTTTCTCATTACGTATGCTCACATGGCGTGGAAATCCACAGGCTTTGCTACGCTTACACTTAGTTGTGTTAGCTCTCACACTCAGGAAAATGGCTAAGATGCCATTAATATAACATATAAAAGCCGACAGTGGCCACCAGGTTCTCCCAGCATCCTTCAGTCCCTACCTGTTATAGCGTCTGCCTGGCTGGCATACCCCATCCTCTACCCTAGACCCCAGCCCAGGGACTGGCTGGGTTTCCCTTCCCCTAGCTTTTCTGGCTTCTTTAAAAACCCAGTCATTTTGGGTACGTGGTCCTTTTTTCCCTTGGTCTTTTTGCCTCCTGGCCTCTTGACTTCTGGCTTTCCCCTCTCCCCACAGAGCTCTGTTCAGTCACCTGGTCATGTTCACTCTAGACTCTTCCAGATGCCTCTGCCGGTGTGCTCCCTTACATCTATAATAAAAACCTCACCCCCTTAGGAGCAGTCATGAGCCCCCTTTACTTCTTTTTTTCATTCAGTTGTATTTCTTTTTTGCCTTTCCGTTGAGTTGAGGAGACAACTTTTCATGAAGAATGCAAAGTTAGAACATGGGTTTCTTTCGATTCCAATACTTTGAGGGCACTCTGGCTAGCCAACGCAAGTGTGCTATAAAACGCTTTCAGCACTGGTCCTCTAGGTTCAAGGGGAAGGGCCCAACAAGCTGAAGAAAAGCTGACACAAAACTTTTACTGGATGGAAAAAAAAGGGAAACAAAATATCCCCCCCCCAAAAAAGACAGAAGTCCCCACAGTGTCACTCTCAGAGCACATGCTCTCTGGGGACATGGCCCTCTGGTCGAGTACTCTGAATCTGTGAACTGAGTCTTAAAAGGATGACTTTCACCAACGGAGAGCATTTTCCTCTGGAATTGATGCCAACATTAATAACTTAAGTATTTCAGTGTCTTGTGGCCAAAGTTCCATATTTTAGCTACTTTAGCAAGAAAACCCAAGAAAATCAATTTGCATCTAAAAGCTCCTTCATGGGGTTGGCTTGGTTTTGTGGCAAGCAGCCCAGCAGCTGACAGAGGCAGGAGCTGAAGTCCACTTTACAGAGAATTGTCTGGTCCTAGTTGAATAACCTCCTGGCATTTGCTGTTAGCAGGGCGGTGAGAAGATTATCGGGAAGCAGATATTAATATTCTGATTAAACATTTTAAAACCTCATACCACTATCTCAAAAATTAATTGCGCTCCTCTGAGTGAACTCTTACACTTAACGTTCTGAAGCTACGTTTAGCCTTCACATCTAACTTCATGTTCGTGGTCTTACAAATCTCTACCTATAGTTTTTAGCTCCTGCCCNCACTGCCTTAACTGCAATGTCGAAGATGCATGTGAGCATACTCTTTGAAGTCTTGACAACACACTATTCCTTCCTAGTTCTCCTTTTGGAGAGAGATTGTGGTCATCGTTGATCTCAGCTATAAAAAGCACAGTCTTGGCAACCCTCCTGGAGAGCCTTCTTGCTTCCTGAGGATCTACTGACTTAACAAACTCCGCAGAATTAACAGACGCTATCAAAGAATTCTGGAGTTATGAAGCAGCAAGCTTCCACAGAAGCTTCCTGACACCATCCATCCCACAGATGGTATAATCTCACCTAACAGGAAAACAAGGCATAGGTTCACGGGGGTCGGGTGGGGTGGGTTATTAACTGTTACTCACCAGGGTCTACCATGTGCTTACAGATCTTTAAAAACCAACAGTCAAAACTACTGGGTGACCACAATTTATTTCTGGGTCCCGATGGAAAAGTCTGTTTATTTGTCGGGTGCCTACTAAATGGAGCCACTGTGCTGGAGAGAAAATATGGGTAAACATTTAATGCTCACTACACTGAGTGTTGGGATCATTCATGCCTTCTTCTGAGTTAGTTTGATAAGGGCATTCTGTTCAAAGTAACCTGGGCTGGGGCATCTAACCCAGAATGCTTCCAGGCTGCTGCGGGGATGTGGTGGCCTGGCTCTGAGGGCAGAGCACTAGCAGCGGGCTTGTTCTGCAGACTGAATAGGAGAAAGGAGCCCAAAGGTCAAGCCTGTTTCACCTGTGGCATCCTTCCTTCTGCCGGCTTTATACCCTCCTTTCTAGAATTCTCTTCCACACCTAAGGATGCTTACTACCGGAGAAGACAAGGTCAGAAGACAAGTCAAGATCATCTCAGAACCCTTCCAATCACACCTTCGCATAAGTCCTGAAGCATCTTCCAGCAGCTCCCGCCAGGCAAAGGAGGCCTTAACAGTGCACTGACCTTGAACCTGGTGGAGTGAGCGACTTTGTCCTCCTAGGCATGTGTACAGCAGTGACTACAGGTATGGGGGACCCAGACCACTCAAGACCTCTTACTGTGTTTGTGGTCCCACCAGGAGATGATGGTTCCTACAGCGCTGACACACATCTGAGGCCACAACACACAAGGTGGGTGTGGGGTGAAGAAGGGCAGCCCTTTTGACTTAAGCAAGGGTTCTTATGGACCCCTTGACTAGGAATAACCAAAACGTCTCCTTCAATCCTGGGGCAATGGGTTCCTANGTCTTTCTCTGGCAGTTCTCAGTATGCACACATCGGATCCCACAGGCACCGAGTGGTGGGCAGCTGTTTGCTTTCACCAACTGTTCACCTGTCTCCCTCCAAACTTCTGGTCTCCGCCACTATCATAAGCTCTTATCAGGTCGCGCCACCCTCGCCAGTGCTCAGAGGACGAGCCACGTGGAAGCGCCAATCTGGGACGCAGTCACCGGCTACCTTTGCGCCTCAATGGAGGAGGACTCTGCGGTCCGCGCGCAGCCCANCTGTCAGGCACCCTGCGGGACCCGGCTGCCCCGAACAAACCAGCACCCAGGGACCCGGACACTGACCTGCCAGCCGCCGCTCGCGAACGTTCCTCCACAGCAGATCCCAGGCTCTAGCAGTGGAGTCCCGCAGCTGCTCGCTCAGCGACCTCCGGAGCGGCGCGTGCACTGCTCCGCGTGGGCTGCTCATCTCAGACGCGTCCTCATAGCGCGGGGCCGCTTGGCCGCCGCCTCGGGCGCTGGGACGCTCGGCCACGCGGGACCGGGTGCGCCCGCCAGGCGCCCTGCAAAGCGGCCTCTGCGCTCCACCAGCCCCTCTCCCCTCTCCGGCTGCGTCCTCCCTCTCTCCTACCCTCCCTCCCCGGCTCCTCCCTGCACCCTCGCCCAGCCTGACAGCCCGCCCCAGGTCTTTCCATCTCACCCCAAAGTTAGGGGCTGTGCCATAGCCCTCTTGTTTCCTGGTTCTCCCCTTCGCTCCCCATCCCCACTCTGACACCAGAGCTTTGATACTTCAGCAGTTAGTGCCCAGGACTCTCTGAGTTCTGGATTTAAACCACTTGCACTCAGCCAGGCTGATCTGAGGTTCTACAGGGTGTTTTTTAGTTATGCTGTGCCTTCCTGGTTCCATCAACATGAAATAATTTTCAGGGTACAATTTACGTGACAGTGAGTGGACTGGAGGAGTCAACCTATCTGTATGCCGCCAAAGAAATAGGAATTCTANGGAGGGAAAAATGGGAACTAGAAGAACCTTCAGTATCTTAACCAAAAGTATGCGGTACACTTATTAGAAATTAACACTGATTCCTGCACGGAAGTGAAAGTGGATGAATTGTGCTGATTTTAAACAAATACACTGTGGTCTTTAACAAAACTATCACTTCTACACTTCATGAGGGTGATGAATGGCCAAGTTTCCTGGGCTTCAAACTTTTCCCTCAAGAAGGCAAAGACAAGTCAGACCACTCATGGCTCACATCTGTAATCCCAACATTCAGGGGGCTGAGGCAGGAGAATTCCCTGGAGTGTGTGAGGCCAGCCTGGGCTATATAGAGTGAGATCCTGTCTTAAAACAAAACAACCACAAACAAGTAAACAAATAAATAAATAAAATCAAAGGCAAACCCCAGACTATCTCAGTCCCCTGCCCCCAGGAGGAGGTGTCTTGGAATTTACAAGGTTTTATTTGTGAAGTGTTTTAAGGATGTCAGAGAAATTATGACACTATTTGATATAATTCAATGACNTGATCATTGCCTTACACATAAAATTTGGTGTAACCCAAAGTATTTCAAAAGAGAATTTCTAATTCTGCTTGTTTTTGAGAGAGGGTCTCACACCATAGCCCAGGCTGGCCTGAAACTCACAATGTAGCCACCATGCTGGCCTCTCAAATTCCCAGCAGTCCTGCCTCAATTTCCCTAGTGGTGGGATTACTGTGTGCACCACCACACCTTGCCAGAGAATGCCTGGATTCTTGCAATTGTTAGTTTCTCCCCTTTCCTCTGAAATGTCTTTCCGCCTGACTGACAGTGTTTGTTTTNNCTTTAGATGTCCCATGTAAAGTTTAAAAATTTGAGAAACCTGTCCGATTCTTCTGTTTTATAAATTGCTAATGGCTTAGGGTGGAAATCAAAGTCACCCACGGACCCTGTGAGGAGGTCTTCACGCTCAGTAACAATCCCTTCCAGTCAGTTTCTACTGTCCTAGAGAAACGGGGAGAGGGACCATTGCAAAGGCAGTCTTTATTACCACATTTTGTTGTCATAGATATAAAAATGTCTGCAGCTGAAGCACATCTCAGAATGAGCTAGAAAGCATNGATAAGCATTTTTGCATGGTCTTGGTAAGACATGGCCTAGAAGTGGACTTATGGCAGCCAGTTACAGACTAATCCAGATGGTCTTCTGGACCAGCTCCAAATGCCCTTCTGATTACATCTTCTGTTTTGTATGCTTATACGAGTAGCCAATTGCTCATCTTACAGTAAGTCCCTGCTATATGGAGTTACAGCACCAGAGAAGCTGTGTGTTTGGCTTTTAAGAGATCTCAGTTGAATTGGAGGCAGGACGACACATCACACATACAGAGTAGAACAGCGCTAGGAAAGCCGAGGGATTTCAGTGATCAACAAGCTTTGAGAAGCCTGGACCCCGACCGTTTTTCATCCTAATAAGCGTTTTATGCGGAGATGCCTTGCCTTAGGAGTTTTCCTTAAACAACAGATTTGAACATAGGTTCTGGCATCGCAGTTTTGGCTACTTCTGGCTGTTGGATGGTTGTGAGCTGGGGGCTGTTGCAGAGAACCCAGATGCTCTGCTCAGACCAGGTGCTGCCCAAGCAGCTTGTGGCACACAGCATGCACAACCCTCTGCAGGAGCCAGCTGCTGGTGCTGCTGGAGGAAGTCCACAGCTCAGAGTGCCTCAGTTTTACCTAGGTCCACACTCACCCTCCACCAGATCTGTTTCCAAGCCCTGTCTCTCCTGAGGCCTCCATCTGTAACAAGCCAGTGAAGAGAAAATGCCACCTACTTTAGAGAGCAGCCATCCCCAGCCTGCCACCGTCTTGCTTCCTCTCTTCTCTGCCATCGCATTAGAAGAGAGGTTCCTCTTCCTGTCCAGGACCCAGTCCCCACCCTGCGCTTTGCTCTCTGCCCCTCCTTATGCCCTGGGAAATCTGTGGGTTCTGCTATTTCTTGTACGTCTCCCTCTTAGCAACCCCAAACTCCCACCCTTCTTTAACCCAAGCCAAAACCCAACAAAAGCACCCATAGAGAAAGCATGGCACCTCAACTTCCTTTCTTGGAGCACAGGTCNCTCTTCTTAGCAGTGCACCCTTGCCCCTCACTAACTCACTAAAGCATCCTGTGCATGTCACCTACAATTGTTGGCTTGGTCATTCTGTCAGTTATTGTCCTGTCTGGACCATGTGAGCTATTGGATGGTGAACATCCCATTCCTCCTGGCATGATCTTGTCATGCTCCTGTAGGCCCTACCTTCTCACATAAGCCCCCTGCCCCCCATGGCTAGTCTCTAGGTCCAAGTTGGTATAGGAAGAAAATAAATGAATTCAAAACGTGGCTGAAGGCAGAGTACCATTGACTCATGTTTCTGCCCCTCGACATTAACNCTCTCGAGGATGGGTTGTGGGTGAAATGACATAAGCCACTAGTCACATTGAAAGCATTCACTTAGTGCTGCCAACCATAATGCGTCATTGTCCTGGCCCAAATCTTTCCCTACGTCCCTCTAACTCAGCTACCCTGACACCCGGTAGAAACAACCCCACCAGCCTCTCTCATGGCACCAGGTTAGTTTTCTCTAGAGCTTGTACCACTTCTGGACATCTTGTTTGTGGTCAGGATCCTGGGAAGATGTGACAGTGAGGCCGTGTTTGTCTCGTTCATTGGAGCGTCCTTCTTCTCGGAACAGCCCCCTACAGTCACGGTCAATTAACCCTTGTAAAGCAAAAGTCTGCCTATGCTTTGGGGGCTTATGCTGTGCACTTTCCTAACAGATAAACCAAATTGTGCCCTCCAGATCTGATCTTTTATCCCTATCTCCTGTGCTAACCAACTAAAGCTGCCGGTGTCCAAGAGAAATATAGCAAGCATGCTGATCCCCGCCCCACATCTTTAGGTTAGTCTTTCCCTGACTCTCCATCCCTCTAGTAAACTGGTCTAGTTTAAGTTTTTTTTTTCTCCTCAAAATTTCAGCATAATGAGAGTCACATTTTGGGGGCAATTGCTCTCCCTCCACTGCATGTTCTTAGGGTTAGCCCTATTTGGATGCTTTTATTCCAGTTGCTTTTGTGTGTTGTTTTTTCTGTTTTTGAGACAATGTCTTATGTATCCCATAGTGACCTCGAACGTATGGTGTGTCGGAAGATCACTTTGAACTCCTGATCCTCCTGCCTGTGCCTCCTAGGTGCTAGGTTACACATATACAGCACCACACCTGGCTGATGCTGTGCTGGCTGGGAGTTGAACCCAGGACCTTGTGCATACGAGGCAAACACTCTACCAACTGAGCTACATCTTTAGCTTCCTTTCTATATTTTTCTTGTGTGCTTTTGGGGATGAACATTACCAAATGGCAGACATTGAGTCAGTGTTATTGAAAAAGATGCCAGCAACTGCAATCATTTTGACATCAGCTTGCAGACAACCCCGTGACATTCTTCAGTCTGTCCATTTCATAAAGNTTGAGTAAATTTAGCTTAACAACCTGCTTGCTTTACTATGTTGATGTAAGGAAACTGACCCCTTGATACTCATCTATTCTGCTATGACAGCCCTAGTGTAGAGCAGTTTCAGGTTTCAGTACTTTTGGAGATACTCAAATAGGGAAATGTATACCAATGGTGCTAAACTGTGAAGGTTAGTCCTACCCTGGGAGTGCATAATCTGAGGGTACACCAGTGGTGCTAAGCTGTGGAAGCCAGTCCTACCCTGAGAGTGCAGGATCTGAGGGTACTTGCAGAGGAGGCAGCTGATTGGGCTCATGTACTGGCAGCACAACCTATGAGCTCTGCAATCTTGACAAATTACTTCTCTTTCCTGTTGTCCAAACCTAGTACCTACAAAATGAGAATGGTAATGTTGTTCCCCTTCATTTGAGTTTTTGACAACGATCAAATGCAGCAGCATATGCAAACTCCAATTGTGCTTCTCAAATAATTAACATTTACTGACTGTTAGCTTCTATCATCATCATCACATCATCATCATCACCATCATCATCATAACCATCATCACCATCATCACCATCATCACCATCATTATTATCACCATCATCACCATCATCATCACCATCATCACCATCATCATTATCATCGTCATCATCATCAACATTTCACCTAAGCTGGTTCTGCATTTCTTAGGAGATCTTGGTTCAGCTAAGTCTGAATAACATTCTGCTAACTAGCAAGAAGTGACTAAACAGTAGCAGAAAATAGCACAGGACTGGGAGATCTAAGGTTCAGACCTCAGCTGTAAGGGACAGGTAGGGAAGTTAGAAGCCACACAACATCTCTAGGTCCCTTATGGGTCACATGCAGAGAAGAGCATTCTGTTCTCCTCACATTGATAAAAGGTAAACTACAAGGGAGAGTGATTTACAAATTCCAAGTGCCACCCAGGGAAAAGGTGCTGTAGACAAGAGGGAGAATTTAAAGATTCTGCATCTGAAGCATTTGAATGTTTAAAAATATTCAGTGGAGGTCTCTATCCTCAAATGGCATAGGGTTCCTTCCATGGCCCTGTGTTCCCACTGCTGACAGGATTTAAGGTCAGTTAAGTGTGTTTATGAGTACCTGCAGGAAGGGCTGAGATTACCACCTCTTTCCACAAGGTAACCTTTTTACTTGTCTATTTATTGCACCATATTTATGACCNTCTTTAGAGTCAGGCAGCACGTTCCTTTTTCTAGAGGAAAACTTTTCAGAGCCATCTCAGCAGAAAGACTCACCTCAGTACTTAACCTTCAGCTCATATCAACTACAGGCTTCTGTCATTAGCAAGCCCTTGCATAAGTCACCACTATCCAGGATAAAGCCGTTTATATACATTATTTAACGTAACAAACACACTCTAGGTATTGCCTTTTTTTTTTTTATAAGATACTATCTCTTAAAGACATGAAGCTGGCCAGGAAAGTTGCCCAGAGAAGCTATCTACCTTCCTCAAGTCCATTGGAGGATTCCTCTGTGTCCTTGAGCTGCTTCAGAGGTCGTCGTGTGGTGATCATAACTACTAGAGGTCTGGTCGCTCTAACTGAGCAGACTTGTACAAGTTCAGAGGTTGGTAGACCATTAATGGCGTTAGAGCCATTAAAGAAATGTTATCCTTGTCACTAATGAGAGTAAATCTATTCCATTCTTTAATCTAGATTGGACTTGTATTGAAGTCTGTCAGTAAGCCCTTAGAAACCACTAGTTACTTAAAATTGTCTTGAGCAGGGATACCTCAATGGAAGGGTTACTTCAGTATGACTCTAGGTCTCCTTGTCCTTAACGTTTTTCAGACACAAAGGAGACTAATGAGGACCAAGACTGGGTTCTATCAACACACTGTGACATTTGTTACTAACAGAACTTGAAGAGTATATATAATATCACAAAATGTATTCAGTTTATGATGTCTTAAAAAATGTCATTCTCTATCTGGAGGTCTCATTTTTTTCTTTAGAAAAATGAGTTCAAAAGTAGTTTGTTGTTGTTGTTGTTCCTTTTTTAATGTTAAGTTCTTTCTTTTTGGTGCCTTACGATAGCACGGCAAGCACAAAGGGAATTATCATGTTTGTTTCTGGAGCAGCAAAAGTTACTCTTGTTATTTAATGTATATTTTTCTCCTCTGTCTTCATGAATATTTCTCCTTCCATGTGAGAAAATAGACTATTGCTGTATTATTACATTAGCTGTACTCCACTGGCCATCTGTTGCTGATAATTTTATATTTTTGGCATTTG
Organism: Neotoma lepida; assembly: GCA_001675575.1. NCBI lineage: Eukaryota > Metazoa > Chordata > Mammalia > Rodentia > Cricetidae > Neotoma > Neotoma lepida. The sequence goes on from LZPO01017407.1 coordinate 16,727, forward strand.
CTTTTTAAAAAATTATTTTGCAGCTGTCACTTAGGATAAAAACATATGATATTGATTAGGAAAAAACTGAAAAAAAAACAAATTCTTTTTTGGCATCCTGGGAAATGATTCTGGGTTGGTTTGTGTTGATACCTCTGTTTATTTGTACAACAGGGCCCCACTGACATCCGCCTTTACATTTCTAATGCCTGCACAATAACAACAACAACAAAGGCTGTGGAATTCAAGTTTCTCAGTTTTCCCATCTCCATCTTCTAGGAGGTCGTTCCCATCACCAAGCTAAGAGCCATTACTTTGCATTTCATGATCAACCTCACTAACTCTGAACTGACACATGCCCATGGGACACTCTGTCATGTTTGGTTTCTCTCTCTTCCCTGAATTACTCCTTCACTCTATCAAAACTCTGAAGAGGAGGGATTTTGAATCTAGAGCAGAGTTTGGTGCAAAACAGGTGCCCAATAAATACATCTGAAGAATGAGGGAACCATTTTCCCAGAGGACACATACCATGGCTGGACATTCTCAATGCTGCCTAATTCTGTTCTGTGCCTTCTGAGCCTAGGCCCTTCCACTCAGCTCTGGGAACTCAGNTTCCACTTCACCATACGTATCCTAGGCTAGCACAGCACCCAACCTGCTGCTTTCCTGAGATCTTGAACCTTCATTTCAGCCTCTGTGTGGACCTCATGTCCTTCTCCCATTTCTTATCTTGTCCTGTGATCTTTATTCTTACTCTACTGGATTAGCACCTTTGCTGGGTGTCACACTCTCCCTGCCCTGAACCTGGCTTTCTACCATTGCCCTACTACACATGCACAAATCTATTTTAGCTCTTGCATTTCCTACTCCTGTCTGGCAAGCCCTTGTCTCCACCTTTATGCCCAGGCCACCACACACCGTGAGTCCTGGAACTACATAGACTTGACAGTGCTGATGGAGTGAGACACCCCCATTGTCTCAAGCTCAGGCACAGCTGTTTGCAGCTCGTCTGGACCCTGTTCTCAGGACCACCTTCACTAGTACTCTCAGAACTCCATCCCTCTCCCCAAGGCTCATGTATGCTGTTTTCAGTCCCCCTTATCAACACCACTTCCCTTCATAAAAGAAACCAAAGAGCTGGCAGTTCCTTCAAGGAATCGCAACCTCTTTATGCCTGTGGCTCTCCACTTGTTATCCCTGTTCAGGGCTCACTGATCATGAGCTCCCAGAGCTTGTGATCAAGTAGCTCTTACATCACATCACGATACCTTTGTCTTGTGATCTACCTCACTTCATCTTATCACCTAAGCATGCCAGCATCAACTCATCCTAAGAATGGTGAGTATAGTACAACAAGACCCCGAAACACACACACACAAACACACACACAGACACACACACACACACACACACACACACACACACACACACGACACACACGGAGAGAACACATTTACATAACCTTTATTATAAAATATTGGTGTGTTTAGATACTATTTATTCATGCTTTCAGCTATCTACTGGGGGTGGGAGCTTGGGCTCGTATTTCCCATGGAGAGTAGGGGACTCTATATCACAGTGGTCAATATTCAGTCGACTGATGAATTGAAAATTGGGCCAATAGAGTGAGCGTGGGAAGCTGTTGTTCCCTGTTCAAATGCTGAAATACCGAACAGGCCACTGAAAGGACAGAAATCAGTGAATGCACCTAAAGACATGTAAGTTCTGTATTACAACTGATGAAATAACCAAAACCGGCAGGAAATTTCAGAACAGCACAAAATTGTTGGTAAGTGTGATGAATAACTTTTTGGAGACTTTAATCAAGCTGGTTTAAAGTGCTAGAAATTCCCCCTCACTAGAAGCTATATTTCATATTTCAGAAGATAATCTTTTCAGAGATCAAGTCCCTCTCTCCCTGAAAAGCAGATCTGGAGTCTGGAGTTTCCTGTGTGAAGATGTAAAATTAGAGTCAACAGTAACTTAGAAATGAAAATTAATTGGGTTATGTTTGACGTGTAGGAGAGTACTATGGCTTTAATGTATCCAAATGAGAATGCAATATTTAAAATATAATGCCGTATCTAAGGGAAAGCTGTAACATCCTTTTGGGCAAGGCTTGGGTGGTTCTGGAAGAGACTATGATAATAATAGAATAATGACTTTTAAAAGAAGAGAAGAAAAGCCAGAGAGGTGTGAACAGTGAGCAGTTACGCAGAAGGAGACTGGGCAATGGGCTCTCCACGCACTGCGTCCGGTGCTGGTGCAGGAGCAAACCTGTGGGGATTTGGTCAGGAGAGAGGTGGCTACATAGTGTAAAAACTCTGGAGTAAAGCCAACTAAGCATCTCCCACTTCTGTGAGGGGTGACCCCAAAGTGAGTTGGTGATGAGGTTCCTCTGACCTCATACAGAAAAGGACCTTAGTTTCCAATGGAGAGTGGGTTTGAGTGAGAGGGCAGGAGAGATGGGCTCAATAATACAACTTTGAGGGATTCTACCAGAAAAACCTAGGGCGTGCTAGGGCTGCGAGAAGGGGGCTATGAGAAGGTGGCTGGGAGGGTTATGCAAAGGGAACAAAATTGGGAAGGGAACAAAACAGTTTGAAGCTACTGGTGCACCCTGACAGGAGATAGTGCCTCCATGTCTCTGTACTGTTAGGAGGTTGGGCCGTGAGTGTTGGGTTAAAGGGCTAGGTGTGCAGGATGACCACAGCTAGGGCCCAAGGAAGACAAGGCAGAGTTTAAACACTTGAGACCACACCCTCCATGACCCCCACGCGCGAGCAACAGAGCCCACACGGAGTAGTCTGGCAAACGGAACTTGGTTATGCCTGACTGCTCTGCACCCGGAATGTGTTTCTTGGTGCAACTATGTAAGATGCTAGTTCCCGCCGAGGTACCAAGCATTCCTGCTTAAGACAGTCTCTACTCTTGTCCTATTTTTTCTTCTATGGTTTTGTTTTAGTTCATTTTTAGCACCAATCTCCGTGGTTTTTTTTTAACATCTGTATTAAGATATTATCAACATGTGATACAACTTTCATCTACCACGAGTTTGATTTCAAGCAAGTTTTTTGCCACTCTTAGCTGGAAGCTTTCATCACAGGGCTAGAGTTGTATCTCCCTTTCCAATCACTTGTGGTCAGCTAAGTTCCAAAAACATTGTCTAATTTACAAATTCAGTTTTATCAGAGGCATGTGAATATAGGTCAAGACACATATATGGGATCTGAATACATTGCCTGAAGTTTTAGGAATCCACTGGATATATTAGAAAATACCCCCATGGACAAGGGGAGGCGGGGCAAGTGTGCTTGGCCCCTTTCTAGGTGTGATGTGAATAGCACAACTGTGCTTAGTGAATAAACGGCTATATAACTCACTGTTTATACCACTCGGCTACACCAATTCGAAGCTTCCATACAATAATCCCTAAGGGAATCTGGCAGGCACCTTAAGANATATGGAATAGAACTCTGCCGTAGATCTTGGAGGGATTTATAAATGTTTCTGAGACTGCTAGCAAGTGTTTGTTTTAGATGACGTGATTTCCCTGTTCTTAATCTGGACATAATGGGCTTTCAGAGGAAGACTGTATCCAACTCCTTTACTATATTCTGCTAAAAACTGTCTTAGAATAACTTCTTCTGTGACTAACAGGAAGTTACAGGTCGTATTCTAGTGGGGCCATAAAAACTTAACCNAGCAGCTGCTTTTCACTGTGGACTTCTAGCTTCTCTTTTCAATTTCCTAAGCACCTGCCTTGCCAGCTCATCCTGCTCTGCTTCCTCGTCCNCCATCCACTTCTGCCGGATGATGCTGAAGTTTCTCCACTTAGTGTGCTTAGCCTTTTAAACACCTGTGGCTCAGTAACAAGGATAGCATTGTCTGGCTGTTTTGCTCAGCAATAAATTGACTTACCTGTCAAGATAAACCCCACTGTTCATATTACTGGATCCTGGATTAGCACCGTGTAAGAAAGGACTCTCCCACTGCTGTGTGGATTTCATAAGCCGTCAACACAGATTCCTTTTGGTATTATATCAACATCTCATGGAAGGAGCTTAACGCTGAAGGTCCAAAGGTGAATGCACTGTTATGAAAGCTAACCTTTGGGATGCAAGCTGAAAGTTTATTTAATCTTTTAAATGTAAAGATTTATTTATTTTTATTTTAGGTGTATGGGTGTTTTACCTGTGTTTATGTATGTGCATCACATGCATGCAGTGCCCATGTAGGGCAGAAGAGGGAGATGGATCCCCTGGGACTGGAGTTACAGATGGTTGGGAGCCACCATGTGGGTGCTGGGAATTGAACCTAGGTCCTCTGCAAGAGCAGCCAGTGCTCTAACCACTGAACCATCTCTCCAGCTCCTGAAAGTGTATTTTCCATGAGGGACTTCTAGTGGCTCCGATAAAAGGTTTGCTGGTATCTGATACAAGGATATTATTTAAGTTTCTGGTTGTCCAAGTCTGCTTTAAAAGTACATTGGAACTGGCACNCATCTGTCTGATTAATGACATCAGTAACAGCAGGCACATTTGCCAGCCTCCTGTCACTATGGTGATAATACATCAAGACTGAGAGAAAAGTACGCTTTTCGTCAGGTCAGAGATGATCTACACCGCAGTTCAAAGGACTCAATTTCCGACCATTTTTCTTTCATAAAGCATATGCTATGCATAAAAAAGAAACGATTCCAGCTCTCTCTGGTTCTTCTTAAAATTTATTTCCAATAAAGCATATACATTGGTAAAAATGTCAAGCTGTGTTTTAAGCCTGAAGACAGCTCTCTGCCTTAAACAATTAATCAGTGCCACATAAAAGCTGATTCCATTAAATTCAGTCTAAGAATGCGGTGTTCCAGTAAACTGATAAAAAGATTCAAACAGGCTCTTCCCAGAGATGAGCAGTGTTTCAAAAGGACAGAAGAACTCAGAGAGGGAACCAATAACATTTGCCTCGTGCATGAAGAGCCTTCCTTTGCTATTTAGCTGTCTGGAGAGCTTTACTGTTAAATTTCCTTTCACATGCTCGCTTCTGCTCTTGTCCAAGGTCAGATGACAGCCCGCCATCTGTCTAATAAGCTTCACCTTGTTGTACAATGTAAATTGATTAGAGGGGGTTTGGGGGCNCTCTTTTCTAAGNGATGGTGACTTTCCTCCAGTCTGTAGTCAGTGCTTTTAGTGGAGTGCGGTAAGCATTCCACATCAAACTACACTTAAGCTTTGCTGTTTTCAGTGAATTTAAGACTAACATAATCTCTTGAACAGTATTAGTGAGCCTGTCACTTCCAGATAGATGGCCATTAGGAAAGGAGCCCAAAGCATCTGTGAGAAACCAGCTCCCCTTCCTGATAACAAGGTCTGGGGTTTCCCTC
>LZPO01017407.1:22683-47605 GCA_001675575.1 Neotoma lepida
TATAGAAATAACGAAATCTGGGAGGGAGCACATTCATCCTGTTTCCTCTTTACTGTTAGTAGAAGGAAGCAACAGCTAAAACAACAGACAGCAAGGCCTGAGGGAGCTCACACACAGTAAATATTANTAGACACCCAAGATATCCTNGGTTCTCCGTGTGCTTCTGGGGACAGCAGCAGAAGTATTAAGGAACCTGTGTCATAAAAGGTCTTAAGAACNGAACAAGAAAGCTTTGATAACAAGAGCGATTCTGGACAGGAATTAGGTCAGGCTGTGCACATNACANCAGGTCCACNAGCCTCACAGGAGGAGTGTGCTACCCCAACACTTAGTGTCTCCCTATGGNTTACCNGACAAGGGACTCCAGTCTCCAATAGGAGGGCCTTCTGGTCCATTTTCTGTTATTATATTGGTACCACAGGCTGGGGGGATTTATAAAGAAAATGANGTTTTTCTTACAGTCCAGTGGTTAGAAAGTCAAGGTGAGGAGGCTGTGTCTGGTGGACCTTCTTGCTGATGAGGCTCTTCCCAGTCTTAAGCTGGCTGAAGGCATCTCATGATGAAAAGGGTCCAGATAGTGAGGCAAACTGTTCTTTGTAACAGGGTTACTTTGGGGATAACCCANTAATCCTTGAACAANGAAGTTCTCATGTCCTGGTGACCTCTTAAAGGCCACTGTGGTCCCTACCTTACAATAGGAATGAACTTTCCACATGAATTTGGTGGGAATCTTTAAACCACAAGAGAAGCCCCCTGAATGTTCTCTGTTAGAGATGTTATCAACTCCATCCTGACACACACACACACACAGACACAGAGAGACAGATTGAGAGACAGATAACAGATATGGAGAGAGACAGACAGACACACCAAGAGACAGATACACTACACACAAACACACACAGTCACACACACACACAGAGAAGGAGACAGACAGACACACTGACAGATACACAGAGAGAGAGAGACAGACAGACAGATATACACACACATACACACACAGAAATATACACACAGAGGGAGACAGACAGGCAGGCACACACACTGACAGACACTCACACAAAGACACAGACAGACAGACACACTGACACGTACATGCATGTGCACACATGCGCACGCACACACACACACAGAAACCCACACAGGCACACAGACAGACAGACACACTGACAGACAGATACATGTGCACACACACACATACAGAACCCACACAGGCAGACAGACAGACAGACAGACATACTGACAGACGGATACACGTATACACACACACACACACACACACAGAACTCACACAGGCACACAGACAGACACACTGACAGACAGATACACATGCACACACACACAGAAACACACATAGGCACACAGACAGACAGACACACCAACAGATACACGTGTGCACACACACACAGAAACACACACACACACACACACACACCAGACCTAATGGCAGCCTAATATCAAGTGATCTGCCTGGAGAGCTGGGATGTAACGGGGGCTGCCAGACATAGGATGCCTGATTTTACTGGGGTCTCCAGGAAATAAATAATTGTTCACTCTAAATATGCACACTATGTTTGTTTTTGCATCCTGCACTCTCACCCGACAGAGCTGAAGTGGAAGGACACCTTTACTTCCATTAGCTGCACAGGGCTTCACAGGCTGCCGTCTCGAAGGACTCTATGCNCCAGCTTTTGAAAGCACGCACACTAAAAGGTTAAGCAGGAGCTCTGTTGTTTTCCCTGCTGTGGACACGGATGCAATCCTACTTACTTGATTTCCACAGCTAATGTAAATTTAGTCTTTGGCATGAAACACATCTCTCACTCCTTCAAATACCTTGAAAAATCACTGTTTTTATTCTGTTTCACACACACACACACACACACACACACACACACAGGCCTACTTCCAACACTGCCTGTATGTTCAAGGAAGTTTTCTAAGTGGGTAGGTATTCATCCGTTCTGAGCAGTTAATGGTCTGGAAACAAGTCTAACTGTTCAAAACAAATGGAAATAACTTGTGAACGTGATCTAACCTCCANTCAGCTGTCACTCGNTCNCTAGTTTCAGCCCTTCTGTATGGAGAAGAAACTGAGGGCTCATATTACTTTTTAAATGTGTGNATATGTTCANAAATACATATATGTGCAATGTATGTGTTTTANTTACGTTTTCTTNTGAAGGCAGACAGCANAGGCTTATCGTTTGATGTNCCTTGTCATTAATGGAGCNGAGAATCCCTGTGCTTGGCACGTAGCCATCATAGTAAATATTTGTTAAATAATCTAAGAGCTATTGATAGACTCATAATTTAAAATTTCTCAAAATCTTTCCAGTTCAATACTGAAAAGATAAACCATNATGATACATGGTGCCATGCACAAGGTCTCTGTTCTTGTTCAGCTGAGCTCTGCCAGGCTAGAGCTGCCTCCTGAGTTGCTTCCACGTTGCTGTTTCCTGAAAGTTTTGGTTCTCTGTAAAATACAGGTAATAGTCTTCCCCCACCTCACAGGACTGTTAGACTAAATAAACTTATGTTCACAAGGTGCCTGGAACAGTACCTGGCACATGAGCTGTCAATCAAGTCATCTCTTTTGTGTTAATCTAATACTAGTAACTGCTTACCACTTCAGACTGCCTTGGAAGTGGGAATGGATTTGAGTATTATGGGATGCTTTTTCTGGGCTTACAGTGGCAATGTCATGTCACTGGTTGGAATAACTGGGAATGATATTTTTTGTGTGTTTATGTATAATACAGTTGGTTTCAGAAAAGCAGCAAGAATTAATACAGCATAAAAATTTGCTAATACCATTTTAGCTGAATTTGAATTTCACCTGTTTACTCATCCTTAGCTACATTTGGGAAGAAGGCCAGAATGGTGTGCACCATGTATATCAGAAAGGCAGCAAATTAACACATAGTAAAATAAATTAAATATTTTAACTACTAATCATTTAATTATTATTATATATTTAATAGTATTTTAAAAATCTAGTTGTGGTGGTTTGAATGAAAATGGCCTCCATAGGCTCTTAGGGAGTGGCACTATTAGGTGTGGCCTTGTTGGAGGAAGTATGTCACAGGTGTGGGCTCAACCTCAACCTTTCTTCCTGCTGCCTGTGGATGCAGATGTAGAACTCTCAGCTTCTTCTCCAGCACACGTCTTCCTGCATGCTGCCATGCTTCCCACCACAATGATAATGGACTGAACCTCTGAACTGTAAGCCAGCCCCAATTAAATGTTTTCCTTTATAAGAGTTGCCATGGTCGTGGTGTCACTTCACAGCAATCGAAACCCTAAGACAGAAGTTGGTACCAGGANTCAGGTATTGCTGTGGTAGGCCTGACCATGCTTTTCTTTGGAGGAATGTGGACTTTGGGACTTTGGACTAGAAAAGCAGCCGAATGCTTTAAGCAGAACTTAATGGGTCATAATAGTAGGAACATGGAAGACAGATGTGCTGAGGGTGATTTGAACTCTCAGAGCCTGGCTCAAGAGGTTTCAGAGAAGAATATTAGTACATGGCCTAGAGATCATTCTTGTAATATTTTGGCAAAGAATGTGCTGCTTTCTGCCCTTATCTAAAAAAATATGCTTGAGGCTAAATTGAAAAACTAGGGATCAACATCTTTGGCAGACAATTCCAAACAACCTAGCACTGACTGTGTTTGGTTATTAGTGGCCAGGCTTTTGCAGGTNTCTAATGAAAAGGAGCAAGATGAGCAAGGAAAATACAAAATGTACAGTTGGAGGAGGAAAGGAGCACCAAGAAGAATAAAAAGATTAGAAGAAAAGCCTGATTCTAAGTGGAATAAAGGGAGTGGTGACCTCAGAGCAAGGCCCTACCCAGCTAGGCTTCCAATTTATGAAAGGGAATTAAAGAAAAGCTTAGGGCCAGGCATGGTGGCACACACCTTTAATCCCAGCACTAGAAAAGGCAGTGCAGGCAGGTCTATGAGTTCAGGACCAGCCTGGTCTACAGAGTGAGTTCCAGAACAACCAAGCTTAGGTAGTTAAGGAAACCATCAAAAACAGAAAGCTTGTGAAAATGTAATTGAANGAGGGAGCCACGTTCCAGTCNCGTCAAGCAGTAGAACTTGGCAGCTTTGGCCACATGNTTCTGGCTTTAGAGTAAAAGATAGGAGAAAGGGCTATGGAATTTCTCTGAGACTAAAGAAAACTACTGAGACCAGGCATGTGTCAGGGGTGTCCCTGAATGGAGGCCTAGAGAGGCCATAGTGTGAAGCTGTGAAGGTGAAGCCGGATTGCCTTGAGACCCCAAGATGTTAGAGATACCAGAGCTGTGGGATACTCGCCTAGGAAAGCTGCTAACAGGGAGTGAAACCAGCCCAAGAGAAAGAAGTATGTTGCAATCAATAAAGCTGACAGGAATTGGAGATATGAAGAGGATTTTGACATCAGACATGGAGATGCTGAGTTTGGAGTTTGTGCAGCTGGTCTTGCTTTGGTCCTCACTATGCTTCCTTTCCTCCTTTTTGGAATGTACATCTTGTGCCATTATANGTTGGGAGTATGTGATCTGCTTTTTCATTTTGATTTTACAGGGGTTAGAGTTATAAGATTGCCATGCATCCCTGAAGAGACTTTGGACTTTTGAAAAGCATTGAGATGGTTATAGACTATGAGGACTTTTGAAGTTGGACTAAATACATTTTGCATTATGATATGGCTACAAGCCTATGGGGGCCAGGAAGTGGAATGTGGTGGTTTGAATGAAAATGGCCCTCATAGGTTCATAGAGAGANGCACTGTTAGGAGGTGTGGCCTAGCTGGAGTAGGTGTGGCCTTGTTGGAGGAAGTGTGTCACTGGCAGTGGGCTTTGAGATTTCAGAAGTTCAACTGAGGCCCAGTGGCTCACTCTTCTTTCCTGTTGTCTGAGGATCCAGNTGTAGAACTTTCAGCCCCCTTCTGCTTGTGTGCCACCATGCTTCCTGCCATGATGACAATGACTGAACCTCTGAACTGTAAGCCAGCCTCAGTTAAATGTTTTCCTTTACAAGAGTTGCCATGGTCATGGCATCTCTTCACAGCAACAGAAACCCTAAGGCATTAGTGCTTGCTTATAATGTAATAAATCCATTAGTCTTTTAATTTTGTTGTCATAGGCAGAATAAAATTGTCTTTCTTGAATGTCTCTCAGTTCTTGATATCTTAAACTGTAATGAGATTAATTCTATAAAAACAGTTTCATATAAATATCTGTCCAAAAATACAGGATAGCTCCACTCCGTGTCTAGATGGACTGGTCACAAAATATGATAACCACTTTTAGATGGCTTCTCACCAGCAGGGATTCTGACATCTCCTTTTCCACAATGGCAATGCCCTGCTATCTGAGCAAGGGCATTCTACAATGCTGTCGAAGCCTGTCTAATAACTCCCTTGGGCACCTGACTGTGCAGGTATCTGAGAGTGCACTATGGAAAATGTGGGCATCCGAGTGTGCACTATGGAAAATGCGGGCATCCGAGTGTGCACTATGGAAGATGCGGGCATCCGAGTGTGCACTATGGAAGATGCGGGCATCCGAGTGTGCACTATGGAAAATGCGGGCATCCGAGTGTGCACTATGGAAGATTCGGGCATCCGAGTGTGCACTATGGAAAAAGAAAGCTTCCTCCCTTCCCATATCTGCTTTGATTCCACATCTGTTCATTCTTCCACCTTTCCTGGAAAACTAACAAGTGTTCTCCTTGTGTCTGGGTTTCCAGAATTGCTAATTTCAGACTGGGATTGTTAAGGATTTTGTGCAAATGCTTTATTTTTGAAATATTTGAAACTTCAAATGTTCTTTTTCATCACAAAGTTTGAAGTGAAGAGAATGTCTATTTGGTAGAGAGGCAGAATGTTACTTCCATAATCACACTTGATGATTGATGTGATTGTTTATTTTAAAAGAAACAACACCACTAGAAATCTAAGGTACATGCATGTGTTGGTCTTGAGCTTCTGATAGCTGAGTATTGAATAGAAAATGTGGCAAGTTTTTCTGAGACAGGGACTTTTGTTTCATGTTTCTTTGAGCTTTAACTGGAATTTGAACAGAAATAAACCTTTTGTGACTACAACATCCCAATTTTCAGTTGCAAATAGAAAATGTCAGTAATATACAAATTTAAGGTGAAAACGGGACCTTCACAGCAAACATATATTTAAACCATACAATTTCTCTTTGCAAAGGAGGAAACAATTGAGGGATAATGAGTTTAAGGGACTGACCTGACATCATATAGCTCCCAGTGTCAGCCAAGGATGAGCACTCGGGGGCCAGGGACCATTCTACCTCAGCGTCTGATGTGGCATTGCAGGCTGTCTCCGCTCAGGTACCTCTTTCTGTTAACATAAACCATCAGATAAACCACTCAGAGCAAAAGCCAGTGAGTGATTCTACAACAGCTTGGGCACGGGGTAACCTATAAGTTTTGTGTGTCTGAAAGGCCACAAAGAGTTCATTCCAAATGGATTATTCATCAGAAGTTAGAGANTGAGTAAGCANGGAGTCATAGCAAAAGGCTAGATGTGACTGTGGTTAATATCCCCACGCATACCTTTTAAGTANACCTACATATGTGCATGAATGAACCATTATTAATTCCCATGTGTGCTAACCCAGTGGACACGCTGTTATTGAACTACAGTCACTAAGTAGTAATGTTTTGCACTAAAATTTCTGACTGACTCATGCCTTTGAAATTGTTTCATAATTCAGAATAAAAATGACAGCAGGAAAGCAATCTCATACGCCTTCTCAGTGACTTTCTCTTGTCTGAACTTTTATTTAAAAAAAAAAAAAACATAAACTAACTCTTTGTTAGGATGCTGTGGCAATGACCAGCCAGAGTTCTAATGTAATCCTTTCAAATGGAACTGTCTATGATAATCAGAGTTTCCATTAAACTCTTGTACAAAGGACACATGGTGACAGCAGAACACAGCCCATATGACTCCATGACCTAATGATAACTTGTGGGAGAAAGTTCTAGAACTAAAAACAAATCACAGGGCTAAAAGGGCTAGAGTATGAGGAGGCAAAGATAGACAAAATTGCGAAGGCAATCTTCCCGAGCTTTCCCGGACTGTTCAATAGCCGAATGACACAATTCAGAGATCACGTAAACCCGAGAGCTCTTCCTTGTACTGCCTCCCAAGGGCTCGTGTGCTTTTCCCACTCACTGGGGTTGCCTCAGTGGTGCCTCTGACTGCAGTGAGAGAGGNCCCAGTGCCACCCAGGGCGCGTCCTGCGTTCTTATGCACATCCTTTCAGGCTTCTTTCAGACTCACTGCCTCTCATCCCTCTCATCTGGGTCGTGGGACAGCGCCCAGCTAAAGTCAGGAAGAGAAATGTTCATATAATTGCCCCCACAAGTAATTTCTTTCATCTCTGTCTTGCTCAAAAATAGCAATATTCAAAGACACTTTGTAGAAGTGTCATGATTCTAAATCCAAGGGCAATGGTATCCTCTGACAAAACTTGAGCATGGGGATGTTCACATTTGGAGTTCTTCAATTCTGGACTCTGTAGCTGACAACTGTAAAGCAAACTTAATTTATGTATCATCAACTCAAGCACAGTGATGCATTAGAATTGTTTCTGAATTAAAATAAAAACATAAATATTGGTCTGGAGACTTGGCTCAGTAGTTACGGGTGTGTACTGTTCTTTCAGAGAACCCAAGTTCAGTTCTGAGCAGCCACATTGGGTGGTTCAAAACCACCTGTAACTCCAGCTCCAGATGGAGCTTACACCCTCTTCTGGTCTTGGTGGGCACTACTCACATGCATATAGCCACACATCGCTCATACATGCATATACATATATAAAATAAAATCATATACATGTGGACAGAGATATCAGATAGCATGCAAGGTTCTATATTAGACATGAAATAAATTACTTGTTGTATCAAAGAATACTGTTAGAGCTACACAGAAGCCTATACAGTGCCAGGAAATGTCTGTAAAGGGCATCTGACACATAAAGAACCCCTTTGACTCAACAACAAAATCCACCCAACAACAAAGAACAAAGGATTTGATAATCACTCTCNTACAGCAGTGGTTCTCAACCTGCCTAATGCTGTGACCCTTTAATACAGTTTCTCATGGCTGTGGTATCCCCAACCATTAAATTACCTTTGTTGCTACTTCATAACTGTAATTTTGCTACTGTTATGAATCATAATGTAAATATCTGTGTTTTCTGATGGTCTTAGGTGACCTCTGTGAAAGAGTCATTCAACCCCAAGGGGTGGCGACCTACTGGTTGAGAAACTCTGATCTAGAGAAATGTAAATGACAAATAAACACNCGAAAAGATGTTTAACATCATTAATCAATACAAACACATATCAAAATCAGAATGACATACCATCTCATGAGCACAAGTTCAAGACTGCTATTATTAGAAACAGAAAACGGTAAGCGTTGGTGAGGATTTGAGAAAACTGGAATTCTATGCAGGTATAGTGAGAATATAAAGTGGTCTAGTCACTACGGGAAGCAGTGAAGATTTCCCCCAAAATAAAACGTACATTCACAACACATATGATGTAGCAATTCCACCACCGGGCATGTACCTAAACTAACTCTGCAATGGCAATCTTTTCCTGAGTTGAAGACAACACAATAANCTGGGAAAAGCTCGATTCCATTTCATTTGAACACCATTTCTTGGTATTTAGCACCATGCTCTATGCTAAGGGCAGAGAGTGGAAAAGAATACGATAGGATCCTTACTCCAAAGGACATGATTCCTCTTTAGGAATCATTTTAAAAGTCTATGACAAAGCAATGATTAGTCTGTGCAACAAAGAAGTTAAGCTTTTTTTTGTTGTTGTTAAAACTTTATTGTATGTGTATGAATGTTTGGCTGCTCTCTCTCTCTCTCTTTCTCTCTCTCTCTCTCTCTCTCTGTCTCTCTCTCTCTCTCAGTGTGTGTGTGTGTTTGTGTGTGTTTTATAGTTTAACTTATTTATGTAAAATGTAGAATGTGCATCTATCATCAGAGGCACACAATTTCAAGTTCCAAAGCCCATGGACTTTCTTATTTAGTCAAGGCCTTGCTACATACCCCCAGCTACCCTGGAACTTACTATGTAGATCAAGCTGGCCTTGAACTCTCAGTGAGGCTCCTTCCTGCCTTTTGTAAGGTGTGTGCCCCCATGCCCATCGATCACATGCATTTTCTTTGTGCATTATGCTCTAGATAAAAGTATACATAAATATGGGAAGAGTTCCTTCCTATCCTGAAGCAAAAAAAATAAAAATGCAATCTGAGGCAGAGGCAAGAAAGGGTCAGGTAATTAGACAGTGAAAGCATAATGTGGCAATGCTGTCATGGAAAATAAATTTTCAGAGAGATGTGAACTAAATTCTAAAGAATGAATAGACTATTGGAAACACAAGTTAGAGCCAGGGAAACGGGACAAAGGGTTTTCCAGGTAGACGGTGCNTATGCAGGGTTCAGGTTGGTGGAAGAGTAGCGTGTTCAGGACGAAGAGGCAAGCACTAGGGCCTGAGCATAAAGTGCGTTAACAGGATACTAGCACACTAATGTCAAAAAATCATACATTAAAGAGCAGTAAAACTTCATAATGTAAGAGAGTGAGGAGTGTAAGACTTCAGGAACTGCTTATAGCCTAAATCTTATTTCTTGATTTTAGGAAATTTCAGATTTGAAATATGAGAGAAATGCCATTCATTTTGTGTTAGTTACTTTTCTGTGGCTGTGATAAAACATCTTGACCAAAAGTAACTTATAGAAGAGAGAGTTTATTTTGGCTTGTGGTTCCAGANGGGTGAGTCCACTCTGGTGGGCACGCATGGCAGCAAGTGGCAGGCATGTGACAGGAAGCTGAGAGAGCACATCTCAACCACAAGCAGGAACCAAACTACAAATGGGATGAGACTCTAAATTCTCAGAGCCCATCTCCAGTGACACACTTCCTTCAGCAAGGCCACACCTCCTAAACCTCCGCAGAGGAATACCAGCTGGAGACCAAGTGTTAAAATGCCTCAGACTATGGGGCATTTCCCATCCAAATCACTACACATTGGTAATACAAATGCCATTCCATTGATTTCGTTATCTTATGGGCAGTTAAAGGTTAGCTATTATTACTAGTGTAATTAAATCACCTATTTTTACTTGCTGTTAATTTTATTTCTTGATGTTTAGATTCCGGGTACCACTTTCTTCACAGGGATATCACAATTCTCCGTGTCATTCATACACCTTACGCTGTTTAGCTTTGTGTCTCCCATCCATTCTCACTTGACTGCTCTCTACATGGTTTGTTTCTTTCATCTGTTCCATAAGCCACTCCCCTCTGCTCCNTNATTATTCTGTAGGTCTTTCAGACTCCTTCCAATTGAGTCAATGGTTTGTAACACTGGAGAATTAAACACAAAACAGCATTCTNCCTTTTTAGAGCCCAAGGGGGTCCAGGTTGGTTTAGACTCATGTTGAAGGACACTTTAAAATACAAACACATGCTCTGACACCCACTGTTCTGTCCTGCATGGCCTCTGCTTGTCTTACAGGCATGCCACAAGGTCCAACGGAAGCTATGTTCACCCTGGAAGGAACACAGGAAGAACAATACTGATGGCCAGTTTTACTTTATCCGCTAAGACACCACAAGGCTGCAATTCAAACTCTGATGTATGGTTCTACTTAACACNTCACCTGGGAGATAAATTACCCTCTGGGAGAAAGCTAGTTGGCCTGCCCAGCTCTAAAGCAAAGACAATGAAAACCTCCAGCTCTGTGTCTTGCACTGTGAATTATGATCATAGATCACAGACTTTTAATCTGCCAAGTAATGGGATCAGCTACAGGGCCTCCTTCCCACTTACTCTCTTGTCTGTCACTTTGCAATTAGAGGAAGAAAATAGTCTATAGTTTTCTTTTTCTAATTTTTTTACGTTAGTTTTTGCAAAGCATATGTTATATGCTGATTCTTGCCTCCCTTTTTCCCCTACTCCTCCTTTAATCCCCCTTACCCCCTGGACATTTTTACTTCTGCCTTCATATCATATATATGTATGTACATGATTTTGTTATAAAATTTAGGACACACCAACAAGAGAAAAAGTATACTGTCTTCCTGAGACTTGATTCTCTATATATGAGTNCCCAACTGCATTCGTTTTCCTACAAGTNGCATAACTTTGTTCTTTTTCATGGTGGGAACTTTCATTTTATTTACCTCTTCCTCTGTTACTGGACATCAGGTTGCTTCATAATTTACTCATGATGCATTTATTGCAGTGAACATTNATGTGCAAGTATCTCTGTCTTATGAGTCCTTTGGGTAAATACCCAGGTAGGACTGGGTCATACATAGCATCCATTTTCAGATTTTTAAGAAATCTCCACACTGACCTCCATGCAGTGGCTGGACTAATTTGCATTCCCACCACAGAGTCTGTTGTGACTTGTTTCTCAATGACTGCTGTTCTGACTTGGGTGAGGTGTAACCTCAATATAGTTTGATTTCCATTTCTTTNATGGCTAGTGAAGCTGAATATGTTTACATATATTTATTGGCTTTCCATAAACCTATCTATTGATTGGGTGGTTGACTTCTACAATGGACATATTGCAAAAGAGAGAATGGGAAATTTCTCGGAGCTAGAAGACAGAGTGGGGGTTTCAAAATGCCACTCTCTAGAGTCTACACAAACACCATGATCACTAATTCCCAATATCTGTGGTCACTTGCACCAGGTCCATGCAAGACTGGCTCTATAGGCATCGGTGTGGAAAGAAGAGGGAGGGGCTTGTGTTCTCTACCCTTTACTGACAAACTACCAGCTATTGATAGATTCTGGGAAATAAATGTGTCGTCTAGGAAAAAAATTATCCATAGGAGAAAAAGCTAGTTGACTTGCCCAGCTCTACAGCAAAGGCAATGACAATCTCAAGCACCGTGTCTTGCACAATGAGGTCCAATCATAGATTGTATATCATGTCTTCAGTTGTATACACACATACGTACATATGTGCCATGCCCACCAACCTCCAAAGGATAGCTTTAAACCCATGGTCACACAGGCAGCCCTGGTTAAATCCAGTGGGTCACCAAACAAGACAGACATGANTGTGAGAGAGGTTTGTGGGGAAGAGAGAGGACGGAGGTGGGANAGAGATTAGAGAGGGTGGGAGGAGAGAGTGGACAGTATGCTTTTTGTAGTGTATGAAATTATCTAAGAACAAATCTAACTCATAAAAATAGTATATAAAAATTGAAGAAGACACTAGACTAGGATAAAACTTTCATGCTCATGGATTGGATAAATTAATGCTGTGAAATGACTATTCTACAAAAGAGAATCTACACATTCATTGCAAAATCCATAAAAATCCCAGTGCTGTTCTTAGCATAAATAGAAAAAACAGGACCACTCTCTCTCTCTCTCTTAGACTGCAGAAAAATCAGCTGCAAATGAATCAAATGCCTTAATATAAGACCCAAGACTCTTTTATAAAGTAGGGAAAATACTTCAAGATACAGGGATAAGCAAGGACTTTCTCAATAGGACTCCAGTCATTCAGAAAACAAGGCCAACAATTTACAAATGGGACCTCATGAAATCAAACAGCTTCTTTATAGCCAAGGAGATAGTTACATGAAGGAAGAGGCAACCTTAGTTAGGTATACATATGGTAAAGGATTAACATCTGGAATGTACAAACAACTCAAAGAAGTAAACAACAGGAAATCAGTTTGTTTTCTCTAACTAGTGATTAGAAGCTCTGCTGTTGGCCAAGCTACAAACCTGGGGGGTGTGATGTTAAGTCACATCAAAGGAGACCCCTCAGAATGCTGTGTTACGCCCTGATGCATCAATTATCTTAATGCTGCTTAGAAGTGTGTTAAGTCCATAGGTCCAAGAAAGCAAATGCTTTTCAATCAAGTCATTTAATATCAATAACTGCAAAGGACTTAAATCTAACAGTAAATTATATATATATATAGAGAGTAACATATATATATATATAACAGTAAATTATATATATACATATATATATATATGTATGTATATATATATATATATAGAGAGAGAGAGAGAGAGAGAGAGAGAGAATGAACCTGTAATTCCAATAGTGATTGGGTATACAAATAGATGTGAGGATATCCTACTTAAACCAGTGGCACAGGCGTGTTATCCAAGCTCATGGGAAGCAGAGATAGGAGGATCAGGAGTTCAAAGCCATCCTCAGCTCCTCAGGGACGTAGTGAATGCAAGGCCAAACAAACAGAAGGACTCAACCTGAGACGTTCATCTCTCCCCTATCTCTTTAGTCTTTCCCATTGACCTCTACCTGCCTCCCTAGGTGTCTGCATGCTGGACAAGAGAGATGGGTTAATATGCCCAGAGCTCAGTGGAAAGACTGGAGAAGATGAACTATAGCAGAGGCCAACTGTATTAGTTACTTTCCTCAACACCATGGCGAAACAGATGACAGAAACAACTCAAAAGGAGGAATTACATATTCCAGCTCATGGTTTCAGATCGGCTGGTCAATCACATTGAGGAGGGTATGGCAGAGCAAAGCAGTTCACATCATGGGGGGGGGAGTTACAGAGCAGGGGGAGAAAGGAGCCTAGATATACAGTACCTCTAAGGATAAGATACC
Organism: Neotoma lepida; assembly: GCA_001675575.1. NCBI lineage: Eukaryota > Metazoa > Chordata > Mammalia > Rodentia > Cricetidae > Neotoma > Neotoma lepida. The sequence continues at coordinate 36,356 of LZPO01017407.1, forward strand.
AGCCAGTGACTTGCAACTCTCAGCTTGGACCTTCTCCTAAAATTCTATTCCCTGGGGACTTTCCATGTAGGTATGTACTCAGGGTCCCCCTAGCTCTTTCATTCTGTTCTTTCCAGACTTACTGTTAGTCAAGAAGCAGCGTGCCTATAGAAGTCCCTCTTCCCTCCCTCCCTCCTTCTACTTTTTGGGGACTCCACCTCTTGGCATGACCTGGCCTCCCTAGCTCTCTTCCACCCTTCCCCTCTCAGCCTTTCTTTCTAGCTCATATCCATTGTGTTACCTGCCTACTAGGGACCCCACAGCCACTACACTTGCCTAGCATCCAGAGTGGGCAACAGCAACCAAAGAATAGAGCTCCCACCCAACAAAGGCAAGACCAGATATCTACACCAAGAAACACCTCAAACATCATAACTCCAGATACCTAGATCCCAGTGCAAAAACACAAACATGACCAGCCGAGACAATATGCCTCCTGCAGAAGTCAGTGTAGTCCTATCGCAATAGGCCCTGAGAGATGCAGTTTAGCCGAACAAGACAAAGACTTCCAAGTAGCAATTATGAATATGTTTAAAGACCTTAAAGAGGGTCTGAACAAATAAATACCTTAATGAAGACTGGGAAAACATTCAAGATATAAAGGTAGAAATAGGTTCTCTAAAGAAAATCCAGACTGAAACAAAACTGGAAATGAAAAACTTAAGATGTCAAATGAAGACATTGGTAACAAGCCTCACCAACAGATTATAAGACATGGGAGAGAGAATTTCAGGTCTTGAAGACAGGTAGAAGAAATGGATAGCTCAGTCAAAGACAACATTAAGTCAACCTCCTGTGCCAACACATGGGCCTGCTGGTATCTTGGTTTGGATTTGGGGCATGGCTGGAGGCACTTGGCAGCAGATGTCTTGATCTCAACAGTTGGGAATCTCAGCTGAAGCTGACTGGAATAGTTGTGCTTCATTTGGGCTTTGTGGACAACAGAAGCAGCCACTATGCTCCCTCTTGATGCTAGGCCCTGTTCTGGGTGCTGGGATTAAAAATCAAAAAGAAAAATACCAAACAAAACAAAACAATGAAAAAAAAACCATGGTGGTTGGTTTCAAGGACCATCGCAGAGGGTGAACTCCCTGCTCCTCTCTGCTCTGTGTTCAAGTGGACTTGGCACACACAAGAGTGTGCTGGGCTGTGAGGCTAGGAAAGGAAAAAGGACATGTGTGACAGGTTACGGGTGCCTTTCTATAAAGTGAAGAATGTGGCACCAAGTCTTTAATCCCTAACCACGGGAAATGATGACCAGAGGCATCTAGAAGTGGAAACCAGGGTTCAGGAAGCCCCAGAGACTGTATGGTGCCTGTCAAAGAACCAGTGCTGGAAACCAAGGATGACGCTGGGTGGTGAGGGACCGGGAACAGCAGCCTGGAGAAAGCCATCCTGCACAGCTTGCTTTCCCCTGGCAGCAGAGGCCTGGTGTTGGCACAGGTCTGCAGGGGTAGGGTCGGTGTTGTGCAACTGTAGGGTGGGTATGACCACAGGGCTGTGTCCTGCAGAAGGTCTGCAAGACCTCTTAGGTGCTGTGTCATTACTCAAGTCCTACAGAGATGGGCCCAGGATGACGGAAGCTTTTTTGGAAGATCCAGAGACAGTTGGTGAGATTTCTGCTTTCCTCCTGGGTTAGTTAATTTAAACTCTGCCTGTCTATGGAGCTCAGCTAAGTTATATCTTTTTAAGAACTTCATAGTATCTGTATCCTCTCCACTTAAACAGGGCTTTGGAAGTCACTAACAATGACTGCCCTGAATTGCTAATTCCCTTTGTGGACACACCCTACCCTGACTTGCCCAAGCACATGGACCTGAAATAACCTACTTGGTACTCTGCCCTGCAGTCTGGCAGGCTGAGATCTGCCCTTGAGTCAGAGATCAATCCTCACATCAGTAGCCTATGGCAGACAGGAACATGTGTCAGTTTTCTTCAGTGGCCGGTGGGACCACACAGCTTCTGTTTTTGCACATCACACTAACCCTTCAAAGGTGCCTGATCCGTGCAGCATTTGCAGCTTGTAGCTAATGAAGAGTAAACCACCTGATTAAACAGTAAAGAGAGGGAAGAGAATTCTTCCCTGTCTCAGGAAAGTACGGTGGTGGAAGAATATTGCAGAGAGGGTTGGCAAGTGTAGTGCTTAGGTGACAGTGGCAAGGAGATGGCTAAACCAGGACTTCTAAGCACTGTATCTCCCTGGTTCTGTTTTATTTGCTAACTTTGGCTATAAGACTATAATAAAAGGGGGTTTCAAATATTTTCCCCCACCATAAACTATAGAGAATCTAAAAAGAATATATTCAGTGAAGTCATTTGAGAAATGAGTTGTTCCCTGATATTCAAATTGTATGTACATATTTAATTACACATTATTAATAAAATATAGAATTTACTGCCACTGAATTTGTAGTACGCAATTATTTACTTTAATAACTATCTCAGTTGCAATTAAAATGAATCGACTGTATTAGTCACAGTTAATCGTCTTCATTCATTGTCTGTAAGCACAAGTCTGGATTTAGTGCTTAGGAAGCAGAACAGTCCTCTAAGTTTGTTTGTTTGTTGTTGTTGTTTTTATGTCAGTATCTTCTTCAGTCTGTAAGACTCACAAAACTCTTGAGTGCTACCTCTATTGATCCGACTTACTTCCTAATATGATTTTAAAAGATCAATTGAAGAAATAGAAGCAAGAGTGAGCCTCCCTTCTTCCTCACAAAGATAAAATAAAGACGTGGAAGTTGAGTTCACCAGCAGATATTTCGTGAGCTTTTAAATAGAAGGGATAGAGGACCCTGGGTCTGGAAAAGACAAGCTGCCCAGAGAATTTAGTAACATGCAAGTCTGTCTTTATGTCATCAGGAGGAGTGCTATGGAAGCCATTGTTAACCATCAGCTTGATACCTTTATGAACATCGTAACTCCTGAACTTAAGTTTATTCCTAAGGTCAGAACCAAAAGGTGTCCTCAGAATATGACTGCTCCCCAGATGTTGTGTAGCTGTTTCCTCTGAATCGAAATGCCTCTCCTCGAGGGAATAGGCAGCCTTGTCAGATCAAGGAAGCTGGAAAACCTGCCAGAGGACTAGGAAGCAGAGGAAGTTAGGAGATTTGCGTCCCACCCCAAGGTCATAAAAACAATAACAGTTGCTGGGGAGAGCTCACTCCCTCGTTCCCCAATCTAAATGTGTGTGGGATCATTTCTTTGGTTTGCCTTGGGGAAAATATATATTTGTTCATAATTCCCCCAAGGAAAAGTCAAATATATATTTGTTCATAATTCCCCTAAGGAAAAGTCACAGGACACCAGCATTATCATCAAAGAATGACAGGGTCAATTCTGTAAGATGTACGCATCGACCCTGAGTTTCCGGAGAACTTGAGTTTTGCTTCCCAAAGCCCTTGGCCACCTGACTCAGTCAGAACAAGCTGTCAGGGACCCCGGAGTGCTACACTATGGCTTTTTAAAGCGTAAGCCCCATTCTTGGGAAACACAATGTTTTTCTAACCTCTTCATAAATTCATAACTCATTGAGGAGCAGAAACAAGGGCATAAAAATGAATCAGTGCACATCTGTCAGGATCATTGGAAGTGTAACTCAAAGTAAGCATTTGCATGTGTCAAGGATTNGACACACACAGAAAAGAATTGCTAATCCTGACCGAGGGAAATGGAGGCTTCCACTCCACCTCCTCTGGAGAATGATACAGTCTCAAGCCTCCAGGTTTTAGCTCTGGCAGCTAAAAAGGATTGCAAGTCCATCTCCAGCTAAGAAGCAAAGTCCTCTTCATCTTGGACGTTAAGCCAGAAGGAAAACAACATTAGAGAAACCTCCGGCTCCTTTCCTGTCTCTAGATGGGGTTGCACGTAGCGTTCTCATGAGGATGTCTGTACATCAGCTGCTGCTTCAGTATTTCATTTCCAGGACACTAGTCAGGCAAGCAGAGCTTGAATGCTCTTAACCACCATGTAGCTTACTCTTCGTGCACACCCGCATGAGTGTGTGTGTGTGTGTGTGTGTGTGTGTGTGTGTGTGTGTGTGTGTGTGTGTTTGTGAGGCAGAAAGAATTTCCCCTTCTCAGTGACTAGAAAGCATCAGTCTGTATTACAATTAAAATATAAGAAGTCTTCATTAAATTATTAAGAAAGTCAGTATGTTTTATATTAAAATAAATGACTATATCTTATGAAATGGAACATCTCTAGATAACGTATAATATTTTNATTGTGTGCTCTGGGGAAGGAAAAGGCAGAGCACACACACTGACAATTAGCTAAGTAAAAACCACAACTTTAAATCCTCAACGATAAGCGTGTCTGGTATCATGAGTTTGTTCGTTTAGCGTTTACTATGTTTACCGAAATCATCGCTGATTGGGATTTGTGCAATATACTTTACAAGTCAATTCAGGGTATTTTGTTTTATAAGCAGAAGCATTCTTGTAAATGACGGCTGTCAGAGTGGTGAGAGAAATGGGCAGAGGACACAGAATGGAAGCCGAAGGCAAGTCCATGTTGTGTTAACACATAATTTGGAAATGTTTTAAACCTTTATACATTTAGGAAGTCCACTACAGGTGTGATGGGAACAGTTACTAATGACTGTTTGTGGATCACAAAGATGGACGGAGATTCTCCAGGAAAGATACTCAGGACAGGAAGTGGCAGGGAAGTAAGTGGCTGTGCTTTACACCCTTTTGACGCCTCTATCCTATACTGGCCTGAAAGCTCCAGGGAACCTTTCAGAGACTGCCTGTGGCCTCTGTCTTCAGAGGGGCCACACTCTGCATAGCAGATGGTAGACTCTTCCTGGCGGGATACTAAAGAAGAATCTTGAATGCTCAGAATTCTCTGGAAAGAACCAGCCTATGGTAAAATAGGCACCTAAAGAGTGCACAGAGTGAACCATCAGGGGAATTATTGCTTAGGAGCCTTTGCAGGGCAATGGTCTTCAAGAATAGGCCAGTTCTTGCAAATGCGGACAGACAGCAGAGACTTGGTTCTTCTGTGTAAATTCTTTCCTAAATTTCTTTACTGTGTAGGTGGAGAAGTGGATGGAGAAGTCGAATTGCTCGGGATCATATAGACATGTCTACAGGTCGGTAATTTGATTCTTATTTTTACTAAGAAACTCACATGCCAGATATTTGCTCCCAAGCCAGACAGCCTACCGAATCCTACCGAATGGGCTTGCATCTCATTTGCATATGAAGGATGCCATAGTCACTTGGCTGTGTTCTATGTAGTCTGATGAGGTGAACAAATGCCGTCAGAGAGTTTTACATTTATTTAACCACATATCCCTATTGCAGCTAATTAAGAAGAAAACTGATTCACAATACCACCACATATGCATTGGCAGGAATGCTTTCTTGAGTACAGATTAAGTATCTAATCTCCTAAGCCCCGTGTGGGCTCTCAACTATCTTCCATTTACTGGCATTAAGACATGAGCTAGAATCCTGGGGAAATGGAATGTAGAAACTGTGCTGTTTAATTATTCCAAAGCCCTTTGTCTCTTACTTGTAAGGTACAATATGGGAAAGGCTTCTGGCTCATGCCTAAGAGTTTTTATAACAATGTTGAGATCCACTGGAACAAAGACATGTTTGTTGAGTTCTAAATGCAAATGCTGGNCTGGCTTTGCAGAGGTAAACCGCAAGTGTTTGCACTTGAGCACGGAGAAGAGNTGTCTGAAAAACTGATTTGCCAATGCTTAGACAAGCTACTACTGCACATCACAAAGCACTCCTCACCAAGTGCGTTAGAAACAAACTTCAAACAAGAGTTGCATGTGCCTGGGAAAGGGGCAGCCTTAGGGTAGTGCATCTCCAGGAAGCAGGGGTGTGTGGAAAGCCCAGGTTAGATTACCCAATCAGAAGATGAAGAAAGGAATTCTTGGCATTTCCAAAAATGCAGGAAGGTGATTACAGTGGCAGCATGGCATAGTGGGCAGAGCACAGGGTTATCCAATCTGAAGACAGCTTCTTTCTGCCTGCTGGCTCTTGGGTAACTTGGTACAGCGCTCAACCTCCAATTACCCTCACCAAGTGGGAAGAAAGCATCTGCCTGCTTTGAAGGCTGTGACNGAACTCAACTGAGATTATGCTTTTGAGAANGCCTTGCCAACTAAAATTCTATGTAACTGAGAATACTAACAAACTAACAATACAATAGTCATCACAGTTACAATGTCAAGTGACGTTAAATACTCTGTGGCAGACACTAAGTGAGGCTTAACATGAATTCACTCACTGTGTGTCATAGCGTTATTAACTTCATTCTACAAAACAGGATATTGTGCAACTTTGGATTGCATATCCTGACCCAGGTCTACCTGACATTGCTCTGTGCTTCCCTGTCATAACCATGGGAGACGACAATTCACCCAGGGGTGAGTTCTGTTGGATGAGAGAGTAGGACCAGGAGGTCAAGGCCAGCCTAAAGCACATAGAAAGACCTTACTTCAGGAAAACGTACATCCTGGTGAAATGGACGGTTAGTACAATCTGACCATTTCAGTCACTTACCAAATAAGTAACAAAGATTTTTAAGGCAATTTGAATCCGGTTTGGATGAATATACTCATTTATAACACTACGTATTGGTTTCATAATACCCAAAGTACTTAATGTATAATTATCACAATGGAAATAAAATGGAAAGACAGATGAGATAGATATCAGATGTGAGAAAATCAGGCAGCAAGCCAAGGTATCCCTACTGTGCTAGTGTTTGGTTCATCTTAGGAAAGATTTGGCAAAACAAGTGAGAGGCTCATCTCTCGATTCTCCCATGGCACTAAGTCAGTCCCGACGTTATTGTTAAAATACATGAGGGTTTGTAGCAGGAAATCCCTTCTCCCCTGCTTGAAGCCTTTGCTGTAGCCTGTGCTTTCTGGACTGTGGAGTTGCACTGAGCCCGGGAAAATGGTCTGAAATCCATTTTCTATAAGAAGGATCGATTATGGAAGTTGTAGAAATACAGAAGTCAGGCCTGGATGAATTGATCCCATTCCCCAGTAAAAGATGGAAGCTCTGACCTGAGGGAAANCACATTCCTTTCATTCGTGGATTCAAACAACCCAGGATTGAAAATGCTTGAAAAATAATATTCCTTACACAAATCAGCACATAGCTACTGACATATGATTTGCTTTAGAATGTGTATTAAACATAATATAGAGATGATACGAAATACTCAGGAGGACTGTGTGTGGGTATATGCAAGTACCCTATGTATTATTTAAGGGACTTGGCCATCTGTAGACTAGTTAGTACCCATGGGGGTCTGGCGACCAATTCCTCGTGGATATCGGGGGTTAACTATGACCTTCTTTTAGGCCTACAAACACCTACTCTGAAGTAAAGAAAGGACTTCGGTAACAATCAGGCATTTCCCAAGGGTTTTGCTGGTGGGCCCTGCTCTCTTTAAGTCTTCTTCTAATGATGCTCCCTTCACCTTCTGGCCTCCCTGCTGCAGCTCCATCAGCCTCCCCTAGGAGCCTAGGGCTGCCGTTTCTGCTCCTTGGAAGCACAAAACAAAAGGAGAGAGTGACTGTCACATAATTCTGTCCTGCCTTAGGTATGAAACTAACGTTAGTTTTGAGTCTCTACCATTTAAAGACTAAAAATTACGGTAACTGTTCCAGGAGTTACTGGAAGATAAACAAACAAAAAGATACCCGCTGCTGTCCCATTGGAGTAGAGCTGATAACTGGGTAATTGGTACCTGCATTGTAATGATTATAAATAGCTGGACCCAAATTATAAAATATAGGTTTTAGAAATTGATAAAGAAATAGTGAGCAAAAGAGANGAAGAGAGAGAGGAGAGCAAGGAGGGAGAGGGAGAAAGGGATCGGATGAGGCCGGCAATTGCCCCAGCTCTCTCTCCATCACGGAGCCTGGTCTGAACATGGGGAAACGTGGTTCCTGCTGAAGCACGCATCACACTGAATAGAGAAGATAGAGATTAAAAACTCAAGAAGCAGAAATGACTGCTATTTATGGAACAGAAAGTCAGAGGCTACACAGCCACATAGACAAGAGGCTGCAGAGGTCTACCCACGGTCTCCTTGTATCTTCTGGTGAGGATGAGCAGGCAGAGAAAGAAGTTCCACAACAGTCAGCATGGGGGAGTGGTCAGTGTTGAGTGGTGACTCCCTAATGTTCTTTCACATTTCTGTGTGGTTTTAAAGTGCANACCGCCCACATTTGTCACTGGACATCCTTCCCCAAAGATGTTTGNAACAAACAAGCAGTGTTATTGAGAGAAAACCCGTCTNTCGATCAGAAGCACAGGGCAGGCGTGCTCACTGCCCCNTATAAAACTTTAGGGTCATTACATGTAGGTTCTCCTTGCACCACAGCAGGCCTTGGCCATGCAGGTAGGAGCTCTGGAGAGGGTGTAGAAGGATGCTCAGCTGCCTCACTATTACCACGTGAATGAAGTTCATTGTCTCTGACCCAGTAGGGCATGGGTGTCTTTTATCTATATCCTTAAGACTGTAGCAACTTCGTTAACTTGCAAGAAGAATATGCTTTCAGAATCTTCATAGATTTCAACAGTGAAGTGATGAGTAGTAGAGACTGATAGAGTTGTAACTTTCCGAGAAATAAAGATAAGAGGATCAAGGTCAAATACGGGATTTGAGATGGGCCCCTAACAATTGTTTGGGGTATCACAACAAAATATATAAGCCATAGTAGCTGATACAATCTGAAAAATTTCTCCCAGTCTGGAGNCTGNGATGGTGGGTGCCCACTCCTCAGAGACTGCCTTCCTGTTCCTCTGACCCAGTGCTTCTCAACCTTCCTAATGCTGAGATCCTTTAATATAGTTCCTCCTGCTGTGGTGACCCCCAACNACAAAATTATTCTCTCTGCTACTTCATAACTGTAATTTTGCTACTGTTATGAATTGTGATGTAAATATCTGATATGCAGGATATCCGATCCGATAAGTGACTACTGGGGGACACGACCCACAGATTGAGAACCACAGCTCTAACCTCAGTGGTGGAAGAAGCCAGGTCTGTCTGTGTGCACTGTTTATAAGGCCACTAATCTCATTCATGAGGGCCCCGCCACTATAACCTAACCACCAGCTAACCTCAAGTTTCTCAGTGTCGAAAACCATCACCATGGGCACGGTGATTTCTACACATTAACTTGGACAGAACATACTAAGACAAAATTGCATTTCTAAGATCTCAGGTTTATTTGTTTTGAATTACTCATTTATAAAACATTTTCATAGTAAAACTAGAGTGGAGTTTTGAACAGCCAAATTACATAGGTCCTTTCTCATGGATGTTCCTTGAAGGCAGTGGTTTGATTCCTAGGTGTCCTGCATGGGCTCATACCTGATTCCCAGATGGTGGCACTGTTTGGGGAGGGGTGAGGCCTGGCTGGCAGGTCCCTGGACTCCTGTCTCCAAAGGTTCTGTCTTTACTCACCTTCCAGCTCTGATCTTNCTGCTCCTTGCTCTGCTAATACNAGAGCAAGCCATGCTTCNAGTTTCTGNNACCAAGCATCTAGGTGCCCCAGTTGACTTGCTTTCCCTACCATGATGGACTCAGCCCCTGAACCATGAGCCTAAATCAACCTCTTCTGCCTTCAGCTCCTCTGTCAGGCACTTGGCTACAGCAAGGAGAAGAGTAACCAATGCACGGACTGACTGGCCCTGGGCCCAGCTGCACACTCTGAAACGCCTTTGCTTCGCTCGAGTGGGGTGAGACCTGTGGGTTCCTGCTAGCCAGTCACGGAACACAGCAGCCTCGCAAAGGAATCAGTCCCTGAGAGCCTTGGGAACTCTTGCCCCTGGTCCCCACTGACACCCCTGAGGCCCTGTGGATTTTCGTTAGATTGAATGGAAGACAATAATGCTGTTTTCAACATTTCCTTTCTTCTCTTTAACTAAGGTTCAGATTTGTGTCATGATTAGACGGTTCTCATAACCTNCTCAATTCCTTATCAGTTCCCATGAATAAACCCTTGCAAGGTTAAGCTCCTTCTGGCTTCAAGTTATCAAAAGACTTGAATGCTTAAAGCAGCCTACTGATGGCTCTGGTGTGCTTCATTTTTTTTTTCTAATTTATTTTGTCATGTGGGTGTAGGGCCTATTGTTCCAGTACAGCAGAATATTTTTTAATCTTATTCTGTCATTGTTTATGTCCATTGTTTTCCCATCCTTGTAATATTTAAAAATGTGATGTGCAGTTATCATACATTATCTTCAAGTTGAGGACAATAATATTAAAACTGAAATGCAGATGGAACTGGANGTCACTGTGTTAAGTAAAATAATTGAGTTGCAGAAAGACAAATACAACACCACGTCATTTATATGTCACCTAGATTTTCTTGTTGAGCTCAAAGAAACTGAGAAAAGAATGATGGTTACTATTGGTCGTGGAGAATGAGGGAGACATGGCAGGCAGTTGAGAGACAAGCAATAGAGTTTCTGGTGTTTGATGATGATGACGATGATGATGATGATAANGTGGGAAAGAACTTACACATGTTTTCATCATCAAGAAGTGATCATCATTTAAGGAGACAGCTGTGTTTACCCTGACCTGGACATTACAAAATGTTACCTATGTATCTATCATAGCATTGTATGGTACCCTCATAAATATTCAACAATTGTACATAAATTAAAAATAAACAAAATATTGAACCGTAGGCACAAAACAGCAGGTAATGCAATCAAAACTTAGGCCAATACAAAAGCCAGAGAGTACAAAAATATGTTTTTATACTTTGAATACGTGTATAAGTATGAGGATATTTACATGCGAAAGGTGATGGATAGTATCCTTAGACTCGAACTGTGTGTCTCCCACATTTGGAGACAGCATGTGCCTATAATCACCACCACTACAGCCATGATGCCAGGAAGAGGAAGAAAAGAATACTTGGAAGGAGTGAGTGACCTTTTAAAGCTGGTTTTGGAAACCAGCTGTGTAGCTCTTCCCTTCTGGATATCGTCAGGCTCNGCCATCAGAGTATAATAGTTCAGCCTTTGGAGCAGCAAGAACTACCCAGTAAATGCAACAAGTTAAAAAGAAAATGTAAGCATGGGCTGGAGAGATGGCTCAGCAGGTAAGAGCACAAACTGCTTTTGCAGAGGACCTGAGTTCCCAGCAGCCATGAAGGAGGCTCACAACTGCCTGCAACTCTAGCTCCAGATTCTATATATCTGG
>LZPO01017407.1:62994-86268 GCA_001675575.1 Neotoma lepida
GACCGCAGAGCACAGGAATGGTGGGCAGAAGAACCCTCCTTTCCCCTGCCCACATTTAAGTTGGAACCTTCTCGGGGCGACACCTGAGCACTGAGAACAAACTGGTGCAACTCAAACATGGAGGAAGCCGTATTTTCACTTGACCCAGCAAGCTCTGAAGCCTCTCATTGCACTCAAATTTCAAGACAGGTTCACACTCTTTCTAACGGGATNTGACAAGACTCCTCCTCCAGGCACAGCTTGGTACTTTCTTTGCTGTGGCCCATTTGGATACACTGCCACGGAACTGTGATAGTCTCTCTTTGCATAGTCTCCACAAAAATCACAAGTTTACAACCTTACCTTACCATAAATTTCAGTAAAAAGTCACAGCTGTACTGAAAACTTCCAGGCAAGCTGGAGGGAAGGANGATTTTACCTTANTTACCTGTAGATTGCTGATGCTCTGCATAGGACCAGGAACACAGTAGATGCTCAACTGTTGTAGAATATTATTTTAAGATGTGTTACATTTGTTTATGCTGTGGAACATTTGTTTAATGATGCAAAGATGTGTTGNATTCTTTTACNTTGCATTTGTTTAACTCTGTGAAGCTGTGCTACTTTGCCTGTCTAAAANACATACATGATGGGCTAATANAGAGCTGAACGGCCACTAGTGAGGCAGGAGAGAGAAACAGGTCGGGCTGGCAGGCAGAGAGAATAAATAGGAGAAGAACATTAGAGGGATCAGAAGAGGAAGCAAGAGAGATCAAGGAGCGAGAAAAGCAGGGACCAGCCTGTGCCCCTAGGGCAGGCCCAACATGTGATGCTTCATAGGTTAGGGAANCGCTCATGAGTCTCAGTCCCTTGAGAGCTGCTTTGCACTTTACCAACCACAGCCTTCACATGGTGAAAAACAGTCTTCAGCCGTAACAAGTTGAATGTGCTTAACATATAAAGAAAAATGTCTGTCATTTTTGTTATGAAATTTGCAGAACAGTGTTTAAAAGCCTGCACGCTGCCCATTCGGGCATTTCAGGAGTGAAATATCCATGAGTCCAGGTTAGACTGTCACCAAGGGAGATGAAGCACAGAGCTCGCTGTCGAAAAAACTTGCTATTGGCGCCTTTTGTTGTCCTTTGTATCCACACTCTATACACTACCCTCCTGTTAGTCACCTCGCCACTAGCTTGATTGTCAAGGTATTGTAGCACTTGTATTCACATAATTTAAAAAATTTAAAAGAGAGCTTTGGCTGTTTNCTTCTTAGCTGACAAGTGGCTGAGGGTTAAATATGGTTGAAAACCAGTACAAACATGAGAAAGTACACTTGGTGGAAAGGCAGTTCACGGAATGGAAGGACTAGATTCTACGTAGTGGTTTTAACAGGGCAGCTGCTGTGCCCANCATACCCCCTGAAGACCCTTCCTGGTAAGGTTCCAGCCAATTACTTAGCCTGACAGTTTAGCACAGAGCTGGGAGNTGGAAAAGCAGAAGATGGCTACCATAATGCCCCCTTTATTTGGGGGAAGATGATATNAGACCAATAATTACTTGAAATCATGGATAGTATCCAACGTTCTATAAGTTGTGTCTCTCTATATGTCCATAACAATGATAAAGCTTAATTTGACAAGAAGACACAGTGAAAAATTAATAGTAATGGGTAATAATAAAATACAACAATTATGACAGTATGTTATAGTAAAATTGCTAATGTTACTAGTCTTAATGTTTGGTCATTATTAAGAAAAATTATGATTATGCAAATACAAGTGCTACACTACCTTGACAATCAAGCTGGTAGCTGAGAAAGCTACTGAGTGACTAACAGGGGGGTAGTGTATATAGTGTGGATACAAAGGACAAAATAATGACTCACGTCTTAGCCAGAGTGTGGTGACACACAAGAGATCATCTTACAACTCAGAACTGTGTATGGTTCAAAACACAACAAACATTTGGTCCTGGAATTTCCCATGTAATAATGTCAAATTGAGATTGACTGTAGGTAAATGAAATGTAAAATCACAAGGTAGGGAGGANGACCTAGGGTTCTGATGCTACTAACAAGACCTGAAGCTGAGGTCTTGAGTTTTTTAATAGTGAGATAAAATTGGTTGTCAGCTGATGATAGAAAAATGAGTATATGAAAGTAAAAATAATTTTGTTTACTAACTAGGCAGTATTTTATAGGATTATTTGACATGGTTATTTCAAAATCACACTTTCATGATAAAATCTCAGAGGAGTTTATTTTCACACTAATCTAGAAACTATAATCTTGAAGAATGAGGAATATGCAGAGTGGTTTTCACCAGTGTTATTTTTTCATGTGAGAACATAAATGAGCACGTAAGATAAGGACAGATGGGACAGGCTTTCAGAACACTGTAATAACTGCCCAAACCAAGAGGAAAACAAGAGCTGCTCAAAGGTGAGGAGAGGCAGTGACTCAGAGAGGTGATGACTGTTCCTTACCAAGTCAATAATATGAGCAATTCAATGAGTGAAGATGGAATGTTTGGATTTACACAGAGTATTTCCAATGCAAAACCCACACCAACAACCATTCCCATCTCATACATGCCTCATTCTTGAGAGGGCTTTTTTTTTCTTTCTGTTTGTACAAACGTTTCAACATAATTCTTAATCTATAGCATGTATTCCAGGATAATGACTGGTTATACAGAGCACTTCCTTTCTGTAGGAAACTAACATTCCCAAGTGGGGATTAACATGCATCACAACCACACGTGCACTAGAAGAAGGCAGAGCAAACTGACCCAGTGTTCAAGATGTGGCTGCATCCGATTTAACATCGTCCCATGACCACCCGCCTTCTACCAGCGATTCCCAACACTTACGGTGTACTTAAATTATAGCATTTATAAACAGGGAAATAGTTCATTTATGACTCTTACCTTCGCTTTCTTTGCTTCGATTGTCAAAGAGCACCTGTAGGAAAAAAAATTACAACTCTCTTAATCTCTCAAAATTGTGCTGATTTTATAAAAAAGAAAATCAAATTTGAAACAACAACAAAAAATCAGATTGCAAAGTAAGAATCAAATGGCCTCCCAAAATAAGACTAAAAGCTGACTGGAGCATTCCTCTTAAATTAATTTAGGGTCCACAAATCCCAGCATAATGAAGGTAATTAAAATACTCATTCATGGGGGAGATGTATTTAGCTTATTTTTCTACAACTTGAGTCAGGATTTGCAAAATTCTGTTTGCCTCTTTAGTAATTGAAAAGAAAATTGAATTCTAGTTCTGTTTACTGCTTCATTGCCCCCTGCCAGCGATAAATCCAGTTCGTGCTGTGCATCNCTCTCCAGTAACCCCAGGAGCCAGCATAGATGACCCACCTAGCCCCACCCCTTCTGGAATCTAATCATTGGAGCTTCTTGGCCTCTACTCTGTCCCTGCTGTGTTTTCTACCTCTCTGACTGTTCTTGATGAGTTCCCTTTCCCTTGTGTCCTTCTGATGGGCTGATTTCATTTACTTTAATTTAAAACNACATATTAATTTTATTTTACGTNTATAGGTCTCCCCTACATGTGCATCTCTGTACCAAGAGCAAGCAGTGTCCACAGAGTCCAGAGAGGGTGTCAGATCCCAGCAACTGGGGTTACAGATGGTTGGGAGCCAGCGACCATGTGGGTGCTGGGAATCGAACCTAGATCCTCTCCAAGAGCAGCCAGTGCTCTTAACCACTTAGCTGTCTCTCCAGCCCTGATTTCATTTGGTTTATGGAGTCTTTTAACATTCCATCTCCGGGCTTCCTCAACCGTATCTTGAGATGGAACGTTAAAGAGTTCATATGTTAATAATGATAATAATAGGTTTGACACAAAAATGGAGAATCAAGTCAGACTGCTTGATTTGTACATAAATCAGTTCAACCCAAGTGAAATAAGATTTGTCTGGAAAATCATAATATTTGGCAAATGAATGGGTAAGTATAATTTTTGTTTTAAACATTGGTTATTTCTTTTGAAGGTACAGAAATTTGTCTGGGTATGCTGACACAGGCCTGTAATTAAGCATTCTGNAGGTTGAGACAGGAAGATCACAGGTTCAAGGCCAGCCTGAGCCACACAGCAAGTTTCTGCAGGCTGGGTTATAAGACACCTTAAAAAAATATAGAAAGAAAGAAATGAAGGGTGGGAGATGGAGCACAGATTATAAATTTTACAAACACATTTACATAGAAATATACACATATTAAATGTAAAGTGCCTTGATGAGGAAAAATACAACTTAATGCAATCAAAATCAGTATCCTTAAAAAAAAAAACTGAAAAAGAGTACTAAAGTTTGAATATGTGATAGACATTTAAAACTGTGGTAACTG
This sequence comes from Neotoma lepida, assembly GCA_001675575.1. Classification (NCBI taxonomy): domain Eukaryota; kingdom Metazoa; phylum Chordata; class Mammalia; order Rodentia; family Cricetidae; genus Neotoma; species Neotoma lepida. The sequence continues at coordinate 67,338 of LZPO01017407.1, forward strand.
AAGCAATAACTGCTGAAGATTGTTCTAAGAGAATGAATTTCTAATATAAACGATGGTAGGAAGAATAAATGTATACTATGTTCATTCTAAAGCCATCATGTATGTGATGAACATGAACTTTTGTTGTGACTGAGTAGTCTTTGAGCCAAGCATATTGGGGAGTTCAGCTGCACCCCCTTGCAACAGGATTACCCCAGATGATTTTGTTGACTGTTTACACCCTTTCATGGAGGGTGGGGAGGGTCACAGGACCCTCAGCAGAGTATCCAGCATCCTTACCCTCTGCTGTGTGTGACTCTGCCATAATTTCACATCACCTAGAGGATAGGCTAGAGTGTATATGCTGGGGAAGACTAGGGGAAGGGGCCCCACTTAGAAGGTTATGAAGAAACACTTATCTCTTCTGGGTAAAGGCTTTCCAGGGGCAGCCTGTGTGTGTGTGTCAGGGGAGCACCCACACCCCTGTAGGTAACCCCTCACCTATGTAAGGAAGCCTAATAAACTCATTGGTNCCCTTTGGTTGATCATGTCTGTTTGTGACTGTGACCTTAGGAGGCAGGGTAGACACTGTTTGTGTCTCCTCCTGGGGAGAAATTTTTAGCAATAACTTCTTTATGTGTGTATCACCATATTTATAACAAAATTTTCATTTCATAGCCCCAGATTTCAGGAATTTGGGGGAGGTGTTGCAGGGTGAAAGGAGTCCCAAAGAAAAANAGTGATGGCAGCACGACAATGTGAGCNTATGTGACATTACTGGACATCTATTTAAAATTACTAAGATGGTGAATTTCATGTGTATTTTATCACATTTTAAAAGACTCGTACAAACANCCTCACTGAACACTGTGCACAACCCACAGCCACACTTTNTGCCAGTCTTCTGCTGCATCCTATTGCAGACACCTCTTTCTAGAAATCCAAATTACAGGCTAAGAACTCCTTAGAACCAGAGTTAATAATCCATGAATAGATATTCAAAATGCACTCATGAGTAGTCAATAAAGGTACTGATATCTCATGGGGGTACTTCNTCATACGCCTTTGATAACCAAGAAGTTGTTGTAATCAGCCCTAGACACATGAACAGAGCTACCTCTTGNAGCAGAGTATAGGGTGATGCCTGTAGTGATTATATTGTATCCCCCAAAATATTGTGTACCCTAATAAAACTTATCTGGGGTCAGAGAACAGAACAGCCACTAGATAAAAATAGAGGACAAAAAATGGTGGCACACACGCCTTTAATCCTAGCATTCCAGAGGCAGAGATCCATCCAGATCTCTGTGAGTTGAAGGCCACACAAAAAACAGAGCCAGGCATGGTGGTACACACCTTTAATCCCAGGACTTGAGATCTATGTCTTGCTTGGAAAAGACACATGCCTTTAATCCAGGGAAGTAATGACAGGAAGCAAAAAGGTATATAAGGCATGAGAACCAGAAGCTGGAGGCCTCTTAAGCTTTCCAGCTTTGAGCAGCAGTTCAGCTGAGATTCATTTGGGTGAGGACTCAGAAGCCTGCAGTCTGGGGAAACAAGATTAGCTGAGGAGCTGACAAGGTGAGGTTGGCTGTGGCTTGTTCTGTCTCTCTGACCTTTCAGAATTTACCCCAATATCTGCCTCGGTGTTTTCAATTAATAAGACCATTTAAGATTCACTCTACAGATGCCAGCTGTGTCCTGGGGCCACTAGAGTAAGATTACCTATCTCCAGACTACCAATGGGTTACTTTTACAGGTATTTCATCCATCACGTGATTACTCAGCACGTAAAATACATTGTGCTTGGTCCAGTCTTTCTTCTGCATAGGTGTGTGGAAGTGCACACATTGCCCAAAGGAGAGATTTATGAATCCTAGAATTATTGGACTGTCCTCTTGGGAAAATTGTAAGTAACTGTTAGAATCACCTCATGTATAACTCTCCTGGAGAAATGGTGNTGGTTGGTTTGCTGTTTTCCACAGACCACAAATGGTATGAACCACATTTGGGTGGCCTCATTTCCTGCTTGATTTATGTGAATTTTGTGAAGGAATTGTAAGAGCCACTTGCTTCGTTCGGTGAAATCTCCCAGAAGGTGTTTCAATTTGTAATACCTAAAGCCACAGTAATTNAATCCAAACATGAAAAACAGTTGAAGTGTTTGCTTTGTGCTGGGGCTGGATTTAAAATGCAATTGTTCTTAAGGTTAAATTTATCCTGATATGGAGTTATAGAGATGTCCCAGCAGTTAAGAGCATTGGCTGCTCTTGCAGAGGACCCAGATTTAGTTCCCAGCTCCCACANGGCAGCTCANAACCATCTATAACTCCAGTTTCAGGAGGTCTGATGCCCTCTTCTGGCCTCCATAGGCACTGGATGCATGGAGTGCCCAGACATACATGCAGGCAAAACATTCAGACACATAAAATAAATGAATATTAAAAAGTCTAGATAAAAAACTTATCTTGATATATATCCACTGNTAAANTAGAATAGAGAACAGTACTATAGGAAAAAGAATGGAGATAAATTTTTATTGAGAGGCTCTGCCCCTCAGGGCATGTCATGCTCAACCAAGTCAATAAATATATTAACTACTATAGTACTGGTCAAACTTGAAAGCCGTGTCAACACCTGCTGCTCCTGAAACACAAAGGACCCATTTGTCCCTGATGCCCTGGTATAAACCTTTAAAACCAGGAGTGCAGATAAAATCCCAGTGTCAATAAAATGTTGGGCAAACGCAGAAGCCATTTGACTATTTGTGCTTTCCGTTACCCGGAACCCACCTGCTGGTTTCAAACTCAATGGGTTGTATTCAGCAGTGACTCTNATTTAAATGTTGCTGAACAACAACTCAGTGGTAACCAGTAGAAAAGGTTGATCACGTATCACCACCACAAGGCTCCTTTCCTTTGACAAATATATATAAGTATTACACACTGGCTTTGGCCCAAGTAAGTTAAGACTGACTNATCTTGTTGTGGGTGAATTATATTTAAAAAATAGAGAGAAAAAAGGTTTGCATATTAGCTACCTAATAGATCATGTACAAATTATAATGGTGGGGAAGAAACCATTTCAAAGTATTATCTGTAATTACAGTATTGGTTTAAGAAGTCCTGCTTAAAAAGAGTTCCAACCAGGATGTAGTTGATAAAATAAATGTATATAATATTCCTTATTAAAAGTACTAAATTTTTATTATTGACCTTAAATAAAATTCAAAATATTTCAAGCAAAGCCCTGTGGAAAGGCTCTGCCTAACAATGGAGCTGTACTTTCCCAACATGAGTTCAGAAAAGGCTGGAGAAATTTTTAGTTGGTGGGAGAGAAGAGGTGTGCTATCTGACAGATTTTCTCCAATAGCTGTGCTATGAAAACACAGTACAGGAACTCTACAAAAGGGTAGAGGAAATCCAGCATGCACTTTAAATCTAGTCTTCATTTTTGTCCCTGATTTCTTATATATCTGATGACATGTGTAATGCTTGTTTTCACAGCCACAAAATATCTCAGTAAACTCTGAACATCAGACGNACATGGAAATCTAGTTTTGTGAAAATGAGCNTTTCCATTTCAACCATCATGTATACATTTGTTTCTAAATATAAATTTTGGTCCATATATATTAGTGTTCAAATATCTGAAATACAAGTAGTAATACATAACTTCAGACATGTAATCTAATGCAAAAAAGTCATCTTTACGAGTTCGGTGAGTCTAGTAATGACGCTATTTAATAAAACATGGCATTTAAATAAGTTTTCTCGACATCTGGTGCTAATAAAAAGGATTTTATATTTTACAGTTAGCATATAAGGGAAAAAACATGACTGTAGTTTTATTATTTATCACAGACCACAGATGGTATTGACAGCATTTGGTAGGCTTCATTTTTTTTTTCTTGGTTGGTTGGTTAAAGAAACTAGTTACTTTATGCCTGTTTAGAGAGGATTGAGGCCAATTCCCAGCAATGAGTAAATGAAGAAAGAAACATTAAATAACAACACAGTTTTTAAATAACAAAACTGATTCCAGTGTTTTCCTGGATCAAGTTTAATGAATAAAGTTCATTCTAAAACNATGATCTTAGGAATTTTGCATCTGGATAAACACTTGAAGTAAGATTTCCAGGGCGCGGAACCCCAGGGAGCTCCAAGAATGTCCATCTTGTGTGCAACTGTACTCTCTCTAGGCAAATGTGGGCCAGTCCTCATTTAAGGCAGGGCTGACAGCTGGCAGCTGGGGAGAGGGTTGCTCTCACAGCCAGCCAGGCCCAGGGCCTACAGATGCCCTCCTAATCTCACCAGGCTCTTTCCAGCCAGGACCTGAGTACAGCCTGCCCTGTTCCTATTTGCTTGGAGTTCTTGTCTCCCTCCCCTTGTATCCTGTGTTGAGTGTCTTCTCCCACACAGCATGTGACACTAGTGGTTCTCCGACTCTCATTTACCCTCAACCTACAATGCCTATGCTTTCTTCTGTATTTATCTGAGACATCAATATATATTCATATATATATATATACATATATATATACATATATATATATATATAAATTCTCAGTATGGAACATTTGAAAAACAATTACTAGATGTGCAAGAGCATTTGGCAGGTGTGCGCTCTGTAGTACACTATGAGACAACCAGCAAGACAAATGTGATCTCTAGGTTAGAGCAAAGGTGTAAATAGCTCAAATATCAAACACTTACCTCTTTATTTCTCTTAGAAATCTTACCAATAATACAGAAGTGTTTTGTGTTGAAGGCCAGGATGAGGGAAGGCTGGAGGAGGGGAGAGCACACGGGTAGTTTCCCTGTCTGTGCCTTTGTAGCACTCAGACTATGTATTTTACACTTACAAAGGGCTTTAAATCCCCCTTTCCTCCAGCAGAGGTGACACTGGAAACAGTGACTTGTCTGTTTCCTTTATGGTATTAGTAAACAAACAGGCTGAGAATCCACGACCCCAAGGCTGAAATTCTACAGCTCTAAAACTGCTGAGGGGGCTCACTGGTTAAGCACCCTGGCTGCCTTTTATTTACTTTTTTTGTACATAATATCTTTATCGATTCTTTGGGAATTTCACATCATGCACCCTAATTCCACTCACCTCCCAGTCCCCCATATCCTTACCTCACCCCTGCAGCACACCCCCAAAAGAAAATTTAAAAAAGATCAAAACAAAACAAGCAAATAAACAAAAACAAGGACAAAACAAGCCCCAAACTCTTCAATTCTCCATATTTCCTGCCTCTCTCACAGCTCTTCGTTTGTCCTGGTGGCACTGGGAGCTGTGGTGTGGCACACAGTGTGTGTGTGTATATATATATATATACACACACACACACATATATCCTTCTGTCCAATCAGCTTTACGAACAAATATTCATTGCAACGAGTCACTCATCTGGTTCAAGGCCTCTGGTTTCTGGCACACCATAATTACTAGATCCTCACTGAAATTCTTCTGGGATATCCTATGGCCTCCCCGAGTCNTGGAAGTCCTGCTGGTATCGTTCCACAGAACCAGTCCCTAAATGAGCTCCAGCAGGTCCTAGATGGGGTAGATGTTAGGGTGGTCTTGGATGGCAGCTGAGCTGGTCACTCTGGGCCACTGGGGCCACTGCCTCAAGTGAGGGGGCAGAGCAGCTCCCCTACATCCATGCCATCAGTGTCGATTCACCCTCACCTGTGGTGAGGGTTGGGGCCATCTCTCCCAAGCGTGGGGGCCAGATCTCCTGTGAGGGTCAAGGCCAGCTCTCTCTCTGCAGTGTCCAGCGAGGGGCAGAACCAGCTTTCTCAGGGCCATCAAAGGACAGGACGGGCTCAGCATGGCCCTCTGGTTTNATCACACAGGGTTCCTAAGACCTCCTGAGGTGACACAGGCTAGAGACCTCAACACAGACCCCAGCTGCAGTTTGACCATGGACTCAGACACGGCCCTCAGCAGCAGCTCAGCCCGGACAGCATCCTGGATCTGGGGGGAAGCACTGGCTACTCAGATCAAGATGGCTCTGGCAGGCACATGGCTCCCGGTCACCAACAAGGTCACAAGTTGTGGCCCCAACCCCGGGCTTCCCTGTGACCTTTGGTGGCAACACGGGACTTGGACTTCAACAGAGACCCCATCCGTGCTAGGACCATAGACCCAGACATGGTTCTCAGCAGCAGCTGGGTCTGGATGTCACCATTGCCCCAGATGGCAGTNTAGGCCACTCAGATTGGCATGGGCCTGGTAGCAGCATGGCCNTCGGATACTAACATGGCCCCAGACCACAGGTGTCTGCATGGCTTTTAATGGTGATAAGAGCCTTGGACATCAACACAGACCCTGGCTGCAGTAGGGCCATAGACCCAGACATGGCCCTCAGCTACAGCTCTGGCCCAGACTAAACCATAGCATTGGGCAGGTCACTCAGACCTGTATGACCCCAGCTGCAACATGGCCCTTGGGCACCAGGAAGGTCCCAGAAGGCTGATCAGACCCCGGGCAATCACACTGCCTTTGGTTGCAACAGGAGCCACAGAAGTCAACTCAGCCTCTGGCTGCTGTAGGACCCATGGACCCAGACATGGCCCTCAGCAGCAGGACTGGCTGCTTTGGATGAGGATCTGGGTTCAATTCCCAGCACTCACCCATAAGGCAGTTCACAATTGCCTGTAACTCCAGCGCCAGGGGATTCGACACCCTCTCCTGGACTCCATGGGTACTTCATGCATGTGGTGTACAGACAGGCAGGCAAACACACTTACACATAAAATAAAAGGTGCTGCTTAGAGCTGCTGTGGGAAGAAGCATCTGCTTTTTGTAGACTGAGACTGTGGTNACATATATGAGGGAGCCCCAGTTGCGGGGAAGAGGTGTGCAAGCACATAGTGGGGAAACTGAGAACATGGGTGACTCGGCAGCTACTTAACTTCAGCCAGGGCCCTGAGCTGTGCTGTGTGAACACAGGAAACAAAGGCCTAATCAGAAGAATTTTGCTACTTTAGACCAAAGATATAAGAAGTTAATTTGAAAGAAACTTGCTTGAGCCCAGTGACAATGGAAGACAGAAGGAAAAAAAAAAACCCAAAAAACTCTACTACCCATAAAGCAAGAACATGGCCATTAGCCTAACACCATGGGCTANGACACACAGAAGCCAGTTACAGTGGGGGAGCTGGGACAAAAACAGGGGTGAGGAGGGCAGACCCAACTTCCAGCTGTGAACAGGATGCAGCCTTCTCCGAGAGTAAGTGTCAAGGTGGAAAGCCTTGCCAATGATCCTTTATTGAGGTCAAACAGTACTAGGAGAGTGTGAGCGAAGCAGGGAGAAATCTTGGAGCCATTCTATGAGGCAGGAGTTGGGGAGGAAGATCTGGGCAAGGCCGAGTGCACAGAAGTGAAGCAAGATGAAGAACAGAGGGGGTGATGGATGGACCAGGTCTCAAGACAAAGGCTTGTGATTCCATGGGCGTTTGCTCCAAGTCACTGCCAAGATGAGGACTGCAACCCGACCTTGTCNGTCAAATCTTACTCATTGCTCATTTTTACAATTTTGGGCTAATTCAGAATGGTTTTGGCATTTCCAAATAAGTAAAAAAAAAATTCAAATGAAAACTATTACATGACACAAGAAAATCAGATAATATCCAATTTTCTTTTTTAAAAATTATATTACATTTTAATTTGGTGTGTGTTTTAAAAATATTGTATTGCTTTTTTTAGTGTGTGTGTGTGTGTGTGTGTGTGTGTGTGTGTGTNTTTTAGTGTGTGTGTGTGTGTGTGTGTGTGTGTGTCTGTGTGTGTGTGTGTGCTTACACCACAGCAAACATGCGGAAGTGAGAAGACAACTTTGGAAATTGGTTCCCTCCCTTCTGAGAGTCAAATTCAGGTCATCAGGCTTTGTGCCAAGCACCTGTCAATTTCAATATCATGAATAGAATTTCTGGAATACAGTCTTGATCACCTGTTTACATTTTGTTGGTGGCTCCTAAGNTGTGTACCAGTCTCCCACAGNTGCCACAACAAAATCACAGACTGGGTGGCTCAGATAACAGCTGGTGTTTCCTAAGGTGCCCTATATGGGCTTAATAGCAAGAGAAATACTGAAAAAGAAGAGGTCAGAGAGTGAATCTGATGGCCTAAGAACAACCCAGAACAAAGCACAAAGAGGGAAGAGTTGAGCATAACACGGGTCAGCCATGGATAGGTCCATGCAGCCTGTCTGTGTGACTGGAGTCTCCAAAAGAGTGAAGAAAACGGGGAAAATATTTGAAGAAATAATCACCAACTTTTTTCTAAATTAATGAAAAGTCNAAGCCACTGAACAAGGATCTCAGAGATATCTAAACACAAGAAAGCTGACACTGCTCTGACATATCCACTAAGGAAAATACTTAAAAACAATTGTGAAAAGATGAGAGCAGCCACTGCATCCAAGGGATAAAGATAAATAAAAATAAGCAAATGATTTCCAAGCCTTGGGCGAAGCAAGGGAAGCTAGTGACCAGTGTGACTCTCTTGTGTTAGAATATGTGGGGATCTGGTGCATCCCTTAAACTCCACACCCATAAAGTCCCTAGTTTTCCGTTTCAGACTTCCCAGGCATTACCTTTGCTACCTGCTTTATTTCTTCCACCCATCCTGATCTGTGGCTTGCATTAGGGTGGCTCTCCATCGATCTTATTTTTTTGTTTTTGTATTCCTACCACACTTTATCCAAGACCACCCTCAAAAACATATACATCAGACAATACTGTGCTTTACTAGGTGACGGTCTCGGGTGGGTTCTTACTGCTTTGAGGATGGGCATTACAGGACNTNGCTTCTCTGATCTGACTTCACACTGCTGTCCTCTGTAGTCACTCCTCCGCATGTCCACAGTCTACCTGAAGAACTGGCATACACCATGCTATGGAACATTCCAGGGTGGATAAGGCAGAATATCTGCTGAGAATTGTGTGATCATGAATTATATTTCCATAAAGGAGGATCAATGCACGCCAGGGCCGGGCACTGNGGTCTTTTGTAATCAGGTTATCCTCCACTGTCAGGAAGATGTATTCGACACTAAGGATAAAATGGAACTGTAAAACACCCCTCTGCTCTAACAAGNGAAGTATTTTCAGATCAGGCATGCATCTTCAGCACTGCACACAAGACACAAATGCTCTTACTCTTCATTTGTATTTTATTTTCTCACTCAGCTTTAATGGATTTACATATGAACATTATATAAAAGTTTAAAGGCTGAGAAGTTAAATGAAAATCACCACATGAAAACAGTAAACATTTTAAAAACCAACAGAGTAACCTAGAGAGGCAGTGTAATTTTACATCATTAGTCAGTATTTCTAAATTGCTCTAGAGGCAGAAAACGTGAAATGAGTATAAAGTAGCCCAGGTCAGAAGACAGTTACTTTGAACTCTGAAGTCTTTTAAAGCCTGAGACACAATTTTAAGAAATGCAGAAGGGAAACACAATTCCTGATGTGTGGTCTGTATCACAGGACATATGAAAAGAAGTATTTCCCCATGGATACACTAGTGTGTGTTGGGTAGCAGATTTTTTTATGCTACAAGGTGGCACAAGAAGGGGGGAGTTTGCTGCTGGGAGCTTGTCATCCAGTAGAGAACTGGATGGAATTGTATCACGAGTGACTTCAAGTTAAGAGTCACTATGCACAATGAAAGAACTCTTCTCGGAGAAAAAGGAGGTGGGTCTTATGCTAAGATGGGATGCCTTTGGCTTGTCCATTTAAGCTAAGACCCTAACAGCAAGAGTGACAAACACTTGGAAGTCAGTAAGGTGGGAGAGCCTACCACCCTAGCCCTCCAGATCTGTGGGTTCTGCATCCGTGAGTCAGCCAATCACAGATTGAAGATATTGTTTAAAATTGCATCCGTACTGAGCACATACAGGCCCCTCTTCATTCGTCCCTAAGCAATGCAATACGGCAAGTGTGTACACTGTACTAGATATTATAATGGTCTTGGGGTGATTTAAAGTACATGGGGGATGTGAATAGGTTCTACACAAATACTACAGCATTTTATGCAAGACCTTTGACTGTCTTCAGATTTGAATATCCTAGAAAAATCTTGACAAGAATTCCTCACAGGTATTCAGAGACAACTGTACTTTAATCATCACAACAGTTCTGAGACACAGATGTTATTATCAATTCCATTTTATAGATGACATACATCTTTGACATTATGTTTGATCCATAGGTCTGAATTAATAACATCTTTGAATTGCTATTTGAGTGGAAATTGGTGAGATATTCACAGCCCACTCATCTTTTGGGAAATCCTGATTAGTCACCACACTTTTATTATTTAAACAGAGGTGGTGGCATGTCTTTTAATTTAAAGGGGGATCTGTTGGGCCCAACGGTCCTCCCTCCGGGATGAGAAGCGAGACAGCACAAACATTGTGTTGTTCCCTCTAGCCTTGTTTGGCCAAGCAGATGCTGAGAATAGGAAGTTAGATCTGTTTACAAGGAGGTTAGAGAGATACATTGTAGTTTACCACTGCCCTTGGGTGCTTACCCGTGCCTGCTGTGGCGGAGGGGGCCGGGGCGGCTGGGCTGGGCTGTGACGGATATATAATGTTCCCCTGAGCTTCAATAAACGGCATTCTTCTTTCAAGAGTGACCCACGTCTCTCGTGCTTTATTTCAGTCTCCAGACCCTCGCCCGCCTTGAGGTCCAAAGTGGCGTTAGACACCACAGTCACCACACTTCTATTATTTTAACAGAGATGGTGGCAAGTATGTCAGAAATCGGGCAAGTTAAAACTGTCGCATCCCCTTTCTGGTGATGAATTGCAGTTAGGGACAATCCATTCATTCTGTGAGGATAATTCCCCAAGGTTTCACAGCTCCACTTTGAATCCCACATTTCCAGTTTCCTGAAAGGTTCTCCCAAGCAGATGTTCCCTCAGGTATCCAATTCAACATCCTGAGTCAGGATTCATCTTTCTCTCCTCCTACCTGGTTTCATCTCTCATGCACCATATTTCTTGTTGGAGAACTCTGCACAGGAGCTCTTGGTGTTAAATGTTTTATCCTTAACGCTGGCCTCTTACTGGTCTCTTCACCTGGTCAATCCATTGGCATTTAATAGCAACTGCTATNGTTGGTTGTGATGGAAGTTCATGTGATGGAAGCTAGATCCGGAAGACTGGGGGGATGGAAGGAAGGCTAAATGAGAGGTATCTGGACTATGGATGCACCTCATAAATGATCAGTACTCCTGTTGTAGGGATGGGTTCATCATTTCAGGACTGGGACCCTCAAGAAAGGACAAGTTTACACCCTTGTCCTTGGCCCTCAGCCTTGCACTGGGGGATGATGAAGGGAGCAGGCCCTCTGCCTTGTATTGTGGGACAGTGAAGTGAGCANGCCCTCGTAAGGTACTGATAATGTGATCTTGAGAAATAAGTTTCTATTCATTAATAATGACCCAATTTCAAGTGTTCTGTTATAGCATCACAAAACATATCCTTCTAGCCTCTCCATGTGACTATCTTTCACCAGTTGGATGAGAACAGAGATGATAGCATCATTGCCAGGACCAGGCTCTTCTTCCTGCTCTGCTGATGGGATACAAAGCACTGTAAGAACCTACACAAGGGCAGGGTATTCAGAAGAAAAGAGCTTGAGGCCCTGAATGTTGCAGAACAGCAAATTACCCAGAACACAAGCCTTAAACTGTTGCAGTTGAGGCACTATTGTAGCTGGGAGTTTCTCTAGTCCCCAAGGTTGGGACGAATGTCTCCCACCCGTGTCCCATAGCCACTTGGTCCCAAGTAAACACACAGAAGCTTGTATTATTTACAAACTGTATGGCCTATGGCAGGCCTCTTGCTAGCTAGCTCTTATGTCTTAAATTAACNCATTTCTATTAATCTACATTTTGTCATGTGTTCTGTGGCTTTACCTGCCTGCTGGCATGTTTGCCATAGGCCAAAGCAGCTTATTTATTAACCAATGGGAACAATATATATTCACAGTGTACAGAAAGACACCCCCAGCACACTGTTTATTTGGACTGTTTCTCACTCCAGGCTTAGCCCAGGTGTGCTCTATGAATTACCTCATAATCTCTATAATATGGAAGGTATTACCACTATTTCAAACCTATACAAACAAACAAAAAAACCTTTGCACCACTTTGAATGATATTTTCAAGATTTTTGGCTCACTGGGTTACTGAAAGTTAAATTTATGTGGAATCTCTGTTATTCTGAGTATTGATAGAAAAAGATTACAAAATGAAAATAGCTGATGCTTCATTCAATGGCTATTTACAGACTAGTGTTTACTATACATTCTCCCAGTATTGGCTATGAGTCGTGAGACGGAGACAGTGGCAAAGAGATAACATTAGAGCAGAAGGGGCAGGGATATTTAATAAGTGGATAGTTGCTCACAACAGTTCTGTGAGGCAGACAAGCATGCATTTTCATCCTGTTTTATTTAAGAGGAAATTGAGAGATTGGACTTGAGATTGTTAGCATTTAGACAATGGCTTAACAACAGTCACCCACCTCTGACTGCAGAGTGTCTCTCACCCCAGGGTGGGGATGAGGCGAGAAGATGCTCGTGAGGAACTAGATTCACTGTGTAGAAAGTCACCGCTGGGAAGATCTTAAAACACAAATAAGATGTTCAGCAAAGAGTGTGAAATCCCTTTCCCTGTATTCACAGGGTATGAAGGTCTGCTTACAGAGCTCAACTGTAAAGGTCTTTGTGCATGATGTCCAATCAAACTGGCCAGCCAGAGAACAGGACCCCATCCATGCAAGCACTACTGCAGTGGCTCATTCATAACAGCTCATTCTTAGCTTTGAAGCACACAGATCCATTTAAATAAACTCAAAATTCATTTTTATTTACTAGATTCACAATGCAAGCTCTACTTTCCCAAATGGGAGGAATGAATAACGCTCCCTCAGAGGGCTCTTTCCAGACTAAAATATAACACATGCATGGCTGGGCTTCAGGAGCAATTGATTACCCGAGTGCTACCTTCACAGTCCACTCATATTAGCTCCCTGTTTTCTTCTTTGTTGTTTTGGTTTTCTTAATTTTTGCTTCTTGGGGGTGGGGGGTGGAGGTCACATGACCAGTTGATTTTTACGCCTATCCACAATACAGGCAAATATATTTACCTTTTAAAAGTAGCCTAACAAAGTGACCTTCCTGAGAAATGCTCAGGGATCCCTTTGAAATGGACACAAATCTCCGTGGCATTAAAGGGCCAAATTACACTACAGGCTCTTCCAAACCAAATTTACTGTGTTTCTGATAGCTGAAACGGGAAATGAAGAGAAATACACAAGGAACACTCTTTCATTATAAATGCTTTATATAAAGTCAATTACCCAGGGGTAGTTATAGTAATGATGTTTATGCATTTACATCTAAAATAAAACCTGGCAAGTGAAATTACATAACATACTCTCCTTGTGTTTAATCAAATTACAAAACGGATGGCGCCCTTATTCCCTATGTATGATCTCTGCAGTGCCAACCAATTCTCTACACTGTTGCTGACGCCTACATTTGGGCTGCCATTGCATACTTCTCAATCATTAGCACAGGCCTGGAATATAGAGGGATTCAATAAGCAGTGGTTGAATAACTGAATGAACGAATAAGAACAAAAATCTTGTGAATAGTTTTCCTTCCAATTAGCTCTTCGCAAGGCAGCCAGTGTGACACAGTCTGAAGTTGACATGTTCTTGCCAATAATGCCCCAGTGTACATCAAGTCCTTGGACTCCTCCCCTCCAGTAAGTGGCTCCTGTATTCCTCCCTTGACCTGCCTCAGTCACCCTCCATACAAGTGGCATCCAGCCATCCTCTCAGGGCAGCATCTTCGAGTCGGTTACCCTGTTTCTTCTTTCCAGAATCTCTTTCATCATCTTGCCCTTCTTTGTCACTGATACCGTGCCGTGTCATTAATTTAAATTTCTTATTTTTATTTGTGTGCACATGCGCATTTGGATATGGATGTCTGTGGAGGTCAGAAGAGGGCTTTAGATCACTCAGAGCTGGAGAACAAGCAGTNGGGAGACACCTGATGCTGGGAGCTGATCTCTGGTCCTCTGGAAGAGCAGAGAGGGGTTTTTCGTTTTTGGTTTGTTTTTGGTTTTTTTTTTTGGTTTTGGTTTTTGGTTTTTGGTTTTTTGAGACACAGAGATCCGCCTACCTCTGCCTCCCGAGTGCTGGATTAAAGGTCGCGCGCCACCCTCACTCAGCGCAGAGAGGATTCTTAAGCCCTGAGATGTCTCTCCAGGCTCTCGATCTGATTTGAGAAGCTCTCTTTGACTATTCCAGGTAAAGAGTTTTGTGACCTTGCCTCGAAGCTTGTTTACGTCGGCACGCCTTCATACAAGCTCAGCATACCCACGTGATCAGCATGTAGCTAAATAAATGTAACGTTAACCTCCAGTCCCCAGTAAATTCCTGTCATGTTTCCTCCTCTGCTTTAACACTTCCTGAGTAAGANGGGAGCTCCTCGGAGAAACAGACATTTTCAGGCATGGACAGACAAGGTTGAGAAAGTCTGATCGTGACTGAGAGCTAGAAGGAAGCTATCAACAATTACCAGTGTCACAGCAAAAGAAGTAGGAGCCGACTTCCAGAGGCTTCCACTGGTCAAAGGGGAGAAAGAGTGAGGAAAACGGCGTATTGTGTTTAGATGCATGGGATCCTAGGAACACCAAAAACTTGCCACATTTAAATCACCAGAGCACACTAGTGGACAAAAATTCACTATTCTGACAAATTTTAAATAAAATAAATAAACGTTAATTTTGCCTTTTCTAAAAGAATTGTCCCAAACAAATCTAAAGATAAAGGAGAAGCTGATATTTACTTTTTTGTTTGCTGTGAGAAGAATACCTGGCAGAAAAACATAGAGAAGTAGAATCCATAAAGGGAATCATGTGACCAATTCTAATATTTCTGATTTATTGAGATTCTGATTTAAACAAACAAAAATATATGAGTTGGAAATAAGATCATTATTTGATACTAAAAATTATTGATGACTTTGGGTATAATTATATTATGATTGGGCTTTTAAAGTCCCTGTCCTTTAGGAATAAATGCAAGCATCNTGTTGACTTAGCCCAGTGCCTGGAACTTGCTTCTATTTAATATTTTCAGACTAGGTAGAATTTACAGAAATCTAAAGCACCAATAAGGGAGAATTACTGAACAGTGCTTCCAGCTATGAAAAACAAGCTTGTACTACAACACTCGGGAAAGCAGGCCATGCACCTCTCCGGGGCACCACAATTGAGCCAACACTGTCGGCGCAGGTGTGGGAGAGCCAGCCCTGAAACTGTGACTAGGGGAGAGCTGTCTCCATTAACCATCTGTCTAGTAGCGGCATGGGTGCCCTCCTCCACCCATCAACATCTGAGACGGTGGGAGAGATGGCCCTGTGGTCATAAGAGTGGGAGAGCCATCCTTGACCCCCACCAGCTACAACATTCGGGAGAGCAGGTCCTGCACCCCGCCAGGGCAGTACAACAGACNCAACCCCC
Organism: Neotoma lepida; assembly: GCA_001675575.1. Taxonomy (NCBI): domain Eukaryota; kingdom Metazoa; phylum Chordata; class Mammalia; order Rodentia; family Cricetidae; genus Neotoma; species Neotoma lepida. The sequence continues at coordinate 82,874 of LZPO01017407.1, forward strand.
AACCCTGTTAGCGGAGCTGTGGGTGAGCCAGGACGGAAATCATGGGCATGGGACAGCTGTCCCTATTACCCATGTGTCCTGTGGTGGCATAGATGGGGAACAGCTAGCCTCCCCACTTCCCCCAATCAATGCCTGAGGCAGATGGGAGAGCTGGCCCTATGGTCATAAGAGTGGAAGAAAGTCACAGGATTCTGAAGTGAATCAGGTGGTAGTTGCCCCAAGGCTCACATCCAGCTAAGAGTCACCCAGAACCCTGCAGTTAACCTTTACAACACCAACATTTGGAAAGAATTTTAGCTAAGCATGAGAAGCCAAAAGAGTTCTGGATTGCTGGAGACCTGTGGTCTAAATCTATTGTGAAGGTGGACTTTGAAGCTAATTAAAATTAAAACACCACAGATATCTTCAGTGCAGGGGCAATCTGGAAAAGAGACAGGCAAGCAGACGAGGAAGAAAGTGGGGCTTCAAAATAACTGATATTTGGACTGGGTGTGGTGGCACACTCATTTAATCTCAGAGCACTCAGGAGGCAGAGACAGACAGATGAGTTTGAGGTCAGCCTGGTCTATATAGTGAGTTCTAGAACTACTCGGAGAGTAGTCTACTTTGAGAGTAGTCTCAAAAACAAAAACAAAACCCAAATAGACAAACAAAGGNACCCAAACCAAAACACACAAACAAAAAAGAAAGAAAATAATTGACACTCAATTTTTGTCATGTCTCAGATGTCAAAAAATTACCAGATCATTTGACTGTGTGGAAAATATGTGTGTTTCCTTGGGAAGATGAATTTAATTAAATGAGACCTTTACTTAAATAGTGTTTACTTGTGTAAAATATAAGCAATATTATTAAAGTTTCAGAATCGGTATACAGTCTATTCTTAAGTATAGAGTCAAGAGAAGAAAACNCAAGAAATAAAGCTTAGATAATCTCATAAGATAATACTTCAAGATATAATTTATCATTCTACATTAAAGTCTTTAGACCACATAAACATCAAAAAATCAATTCAATAAACACCATTGTCCAGCCCTGGTATTCTCTCTTCTCATCACCTATGACCTTAAACCCTACAAGTAGATATGAGAGACGTTTGACTAAGCAAAGCACTACAATAGAGGAAGCAGAAAGTTCACATAAAAAAACCCATTTCTATTATTTAAAATCAATTACCATGAAAGATTTGTTCCATAAAGCGTAGACTGTTTTCCTCTAAATTCCAGTTTGGAAAACTGCAAATGAATTAATGGAAATACAGGCAGATTGACTTAAATGAATGTCAAGAAAAACAATGGCTAATAACACTTTACATTCAGTTCTGAAAAATCAACCTTTGCTAATTACCAAAGTGAAATGGTCCATGATGCCACAAAATGCCTTCACTCGAGGTCAGTTCAAATCACAACATAATAGTTCTAGAATATTTCTGACTTTCAAAAGTGCTTATGGAAATTACAAAATAATGTCAGAATGTATCACAAATCACCAATGTTTAGTTTTGCAGTCTAAAGCAATGCTTTNTTGGCCTTTTTTTTCCACTAGAAAAAATAATTACTAAAGGACAACAAAATAGATAACAGAATTTCCATCCATGGAGTGTTTCTTGTAATGTGACGAAACTGTAGAAAAAGCTTGGTCTTGAAAAATACCCCGAACAACAGCCCAGAAATTGGCCTCCTGGGGGCAAAAAAATATTCCCTATAATTCACTTTGTGAAGATCAAACAAGCTAATGGATATGCAATTACTGAATTGTATGTATGTCTTTAAAAATATAAGGTAAGATCACATTTATTACTAAAAATTGAATTTTCCTGGAACTTAATCAGTTTCAAATTACTGAAAGGGAAAAGAAGGCCAGAGGCCAGAATGAAGGCAAGGTAGAGTGGGCTCCACGAGAGTAACTCAATTCTCAGGCATGCTTTGGTGAGTTGGATGTGTGTATGCATGTTATGTATATATGTGATGTAATTCAAAGTGTTGAAAATGAAGACCGTGCTAGATGGATCCTTGGCTGCTGTTTATAAATCACGGTCCTGTGCTCCAAAGCAATTCCACTTATGGTTTGAATGAGCCCAGCCCATGAATGGATTTGGAATGACCTTAAAGCCCATCTGTAGGAGGTGAATGGATTCCCAGTGTAAACAAGGTGGCAGCCACACACACAACGGTGGAACCCAGAGAGCCACAGCTGCTTGGCTAATCACATTATTTTGCTGCATTGGATTGCCATCTTTCCAGGATAGAATTTGTCTCGGAGTGCATGATCTGCATTGCTGTGTCTTTATTCTGTTTACTGACAGACTTCTTCACCTCATCATGGCTCACCCCTTCTCCCAAACACTTTACTTTATTCCTGCCTGCACACTGTCTCCCAGAAGAGCACCGAGATGCCTGAACAGCCCCCACAGTGAACCTGTATGTTATGATCTTTGAAAGGTTTCTTCCAGGACAATCTGTTTAGACTGTTACATTTCGTCATTGAATACATGAGGCTTTCTACTGCAGAGCCAGATGCTAAAGCAAAACCATTTTGTTTTTTGCACTTGCTTGGAATACTCATTATAATTATTTAAAATGACCTTTTAGGAAATAGTGTCTGTGTCATATTGTTTAACTACTTGCAAGCCCTGTGACTCTGGGCAANTTAACCTCCCTAATCCTTGGTGCTTCCATTCAGAAAATGTAGATGCTGACGGCGTGCCCCAGACTGGCAGGAGAGACCCAACAGCTAATCCACAAGGCACTCAGGAGTCTTTGCAGCTGCTCTTTATAACAGGGATGGGGTTTCAACATTCCCCGGGNTAAAATCATCCTGACATCGACAGCTATCATTTCACTTATATACATGCAAAATCATCTGAATGTTAAAAAATAGTGCAGATTATATTGTCTACATGCTTGATAATTGGAGGAAGATGTTAGCATGTTTTAAATAGTCCATAAAGATGAAAGAAATAAACGCCAGTTCTTCTCGCTGGGTTGTTTTTCCCACACTATGCAATAGTCACTTTTCTTGTCATTGCAACCAAATACCTGACTAAAGGCAACTTATGGAAGGAAGGCTTTCTTTTGGCTCCTGGCTCAGAAGAATGCAGTGTATCTTGGCAGGGAAGCTGTGGCATCAAGAACCACCGGGAAGCAGAGATGGGGGAACACCTGACCTCACCTGACCTCTCCTTCCCCCTTTAATTCATTTTGTAGCCTTCACCCATGCAATAGTGTCATCCACATTTGAGATAGGTCATCCTCCCCCTGGAATCCAAGGTATGTCTCACTAAAACTTTAGGAATTTAATGGTCAGTCTCTTTCTATCACAGCTGCAGGGGCTTCTGCCAGCTCAAGCTGACAATGACAATTAGTCAATTCCACCACCTGTCAATGTGACATACA